>APFE031166948.1:2346-60781 GCA_000404065.3 Pinus taeda | reverse complement strand
AATCTGACCATATCTTGTAATGCACTGGAAGAAATTACCACTCCTAAAACTCTAAATATAGAAGGACATATCAAGAAGAAAAAGATTCAAGCAATGAAAGATCACATCGATCATCAACAACAAGTTCTCCAACTTTTAAAGGATAGCGCCACTTTGGTGCAAAATCGAATGAAACAACAGGTAGCTCAACATCGCAGTGAAAAAAAAATTGATGTAGGTGATTGGGTATTTTTACAGCTACATCTCAAGTAAGCTATTTATGAGAAGGAAATGTTGGAAATATTACATGCACTTAAGAAATGGTGACCTTATCCAATGGGAAGACACTTCAAGGTAAAAATGGATCATGATAGTCTTAAATACTTTTTAGAACAAATATTATCTTTAGAAGAACATAAAAATGGGTCACAAATATGTTGGGTTATGACTTTGAAATCATCTACAAAAAATGGAAGCAAAATGTTGTGGCTGATGCACTCTTAAGAAAGGATGATGATGTGGAAGCATTGTTGTGCGCCATTTCTATTATACAACCATATTGGATAAATGAAACAAGGTATGAATGGAAGAAGGACGAAGAAGTGTGGCCACTCATTCAAAAGTTGCAGAAGGTCCCAGTTCAAACAATATTTCCAGAACTTGATGAGGAAGGAAAAATCATATTGGAGCCTGGAATAGTCACAGAAACAAGAACCCGACAGCTACGAAATCGATCAATTTCAGAATATCTCATCAAGTGGAAGAACTTACCAGCTGAAAATTCCACATGGGAGGACAAGAATTTTATACAGGAGCATCAAGAACTACTCAAGCGTTGAGGACAACACTTTTTTAAAGGAGAGGGGCATATTAGGTCCCTATACTACTAGTGTAACCCCTTATTGTTATTAGTACAACTCCCTTATTATATTGTTGTGCCCATGTAGTCCCCATATTGTTATTATGGTGCCCCATAGAAGCCCACTATTGTTATTATTGTGCCCTTACATTACTATTGTTATGTCGGCTCTGATTATATTATGACCCCTTACTCCTATATATAGAAAGGAGGTCTTTTCATTTGTATCATCTAAGAATTGTTCATTTGTGTAATGTAAAGGAGGTTACCCCCTCAAAGAGGCTTATTTTTAAGGCATTGATCTATATTTTCTATATTTTTGTGAGCTGGTTTCATAACATAACTGCTACAAGTTGCTATGAGAATTAGAATTAGAATTTAATTCGTAATTTAATTCAAGGAAAAATTAAATTAGAATTTCTAGATGTTATTTTTAACATTTCTTGTTGCAAATTTCAACAAGGGTGATAGTGAGGGTCAATACAACAATATTCACAAGCATGTAGCCATTACAACAATATTTCTCATCATCATGTCACTTTGAACTTAGGTAGTGGAGATAACAACCATTCTACGCAACCACCAAATATAACCCCAATTGACATACACACACACACACACACACACACACACATTGATTTTGTATCATGAATTGTTGTTTTTTATGTATGTATTTCTGGTGCTTCACTTCTTTTACTTGGATGATTTATTATATTTCATGTATTTGATGTGACATGTGTCTTGATGATTTATATAGTTAGTATGACGGTTTCTTTTCTAGGATATAATTTGCTATTTTTTCAATGACTTGGTTTTGAATTTGTGGTATATGTGAAAAGACAAGATGGTTAAAATTTTATACTAACAACTTGGAATGTAGGTGCTTCCAAAATAGACATACATCACACACCTAGAAGGTGTTGTTCAATTGCATGACAACAAGTTGGTAATCAAGGAACACATGCAGGTGACATATTCCAAGGTGGATGGCAACGACCAACGAGTCTATGATGGTATCCTTTTCATCTTTATTATGAGTGGCTAGCCCAATGCAAACTCTGCTTTTGTGGACCAGGGTTTGATTGAGGTATTAAATGGCCCAACCTATCGATGTTAAGTTGTGTCCACCAATTTAGCACCATTATAAAACTTGAGTAAGTATGTTGGTGGGTGATCCATCTATGAAACAATGAAAAGGTAAAGATCAGAGAGAGCTTAGGCAAGGTTTTCAACATATTATAAGTGTTATTGAAACTATGTAACAATATTGAAGGGACAATATGTATTTCATTCGTGGATGAAATTTCTTGAGATAAAGCCCATTGATGAGGTCTTTGTGACAAGTGTTTTTAGGCTCCATGAGAATGTATGATCCTTTGAGGAGATAATGTTTTACTATGTAGGTCCCTTTTCATAACGTCTTAAATTTCGTAGGACCCAATGCTTTATTTTCGACATCATAACATAGGACTAAGTCCACTTCGCTAAAGGTGTGAGGGGTCATACTGTGGTCATATGCTACTTTGGATCATTTTTTGGTAGCTTCATTATGATGGAGAGAGGCACTTTTATTTTCATCGACATGTTGTAGCTAAAATAGGTGCTACTTAAGGGGAACAATGTCTGAGAGAATCTATATGGAGGTGCATAGAGTAGGGATCTCACATTCTATTGGTAGAAATGATTCGACCACATGAACAAGATGGAAGGGTGTGAAACATGTTGATGTTTTGATTGATGTTCGGTATGCCCACATGGTTGAGAAAAGCATGTGGTGCCAATTTATTTTGGATTTTTTCACATTTCACTCCGACATGGTATTGAGAACTTTGTTAACAACTTATACCTGGCAATTGGACTAGGGGTAGTATGGTGAAGCAAACTCATGACTGAACCCAAGGATTTGTAATATTTCTTCGAATATATTATTTTAAAAGTATTTTTCATAGTTAGATACTAATTCCTTGGGAACAAAAAACCACATGATAATGTGGTTGAAGAGAAAACATGCCACAATATTAGAAGTGTTGTTCAATGTGGACATAAATTCAACCCATTTGGTGAAGTAGTTAACAAAAAATTCTATATAATTATGGCCATTTTGTGATGAAAGATTACAAGTCATGAAGTCAATCCCCCATTTACAAAAGGGGCCCACTACAATGATAATATGCAACAAAGTTGGAGGAGCTCATGCTTTATGGGAAAAAAGTCGGCACCTAATGCACTCCTTGAATGCAGTCTTGAAAAATAATGGGCTAAATATATCTAGCACAAATAATTTTCTAGAAAGTTGACATTCTTGAGATGATTCCTCCATAAGCTCAATTATGATAGTCATTTAAGACCCATTTATCTCATTCGATAGATGGACGTAGAATGGTATCAATTATGTGTTTGTAGAGTACATTTTCGATTAGGAGATAGTGAGGTGCTTGACGGTGAATACACAATCAATCATCTTGTGAGAGATGTGGATTGAGCTTTCAGGTTCAAAAGCAGAGGAGAATGTCACCATACCAAGGACCATTCAGAGAGATGAAAAATATATGTTCATTAAGGGAAGTTTTGTTTACAAGTGTGTCCTTGGTATCTGAAGGGATAACAACAATAAAATTTGTAAGCATTAACACCCTTTTTTCTTTTGGGCGATGAAAACTTGGGGTAAAAATCCTGCATAATGACTATCCATCAAGAAAACTTGTGATTCATCATTATATGAGTAAGCAAGTACAACATTGGGTTCGGACTTGCGACTACTTTGATAGTCCCGAGTATGATGTAATGCTGTAATTTTTGTACTATGTGTAGTAATGCAAGGGATTTTTTTTCTTATTGCTCATAATTGAGAGTTGGCCTTGATAGTTTATTACTCAATAAATGACATGCTCTCTATTTTCACCTCCTTCTTGGATTAATACCATGACTATGGAGAACTCTGATGCTAAGAGGTTTAGGGTATAATGTTTGTTATAGTTAGGAAGGATTATCAACAATGTGTTGGCATTATGACATAGACACAGGTGTTGTCCTTGATGGAAACTCACTCAGAAGATAGATCACAGTTCAGATTCACAGAATGAAGAAAGAGAGGTATACACAAGTTCCCCATTGACCAAGCCGCGTGTACACGTAGGTTTGCAAACCAAAATGCGCATATAGCGTACGCACACACTTTCACGGAAGGAAAGGCGTGCACATGTTGGAAAACTTAGTTTTGGCCTATGGTATTTGGTCCATGGTATTTTGATCCATGGTATTGGTCCAAGGTATCTTGTCTGAAGTGTTGACCCCAAGTATTTTGTCCAAGGTATTGGTTCTAAGTGGTTTTGGTCCATGGTATTGAGTAAGGCTTAAGACTATAAAAGGAGGAGAAGATCATTAGGCAAAAGCACTCAAGTATTGAATATCTAATGAAAAGCAAGATCCAGAATACAGGTTATTGGGTTATGGTGTATAGCTAGATCTGAATCAAGGATGAACCTTAGCGCTTGATGAAGGATAAGATCAAATGATGGGTCAAGATCTTAAGGCTTGAAGTGAAGTATATTTGTGTGGTTTTGATATTTTATCTGAATAACTGGCGCATGTTGTAATCTGTAAATATGATGATCTGGGTATGACTGATGTCTGGAATTGTTGTAAAGTTTAAATCATCATTTATAGATATATACGCAGGTTCACTTTAGCAAAGGCACATATACATGCTAGTTCTACATATCAAAACAATGTATACATCTTAAATTTGATTTGCAGATTTGTACGCAGGTTCGCCTTGAGAAAAGTGCGTATGCACGTAGGTTCGACACATTGAAGTAGCGTATACCTCATAAAATATGCTTTAGCTACTTATGTTTTCTGTTGCAGTGTTCTGGGTTATGGCTTGAGTTCTAGTTACTGTTACTGTATTCTGGTTACAACAATCTGAAAAGTGATTGATTGATTCAGTTTTGGTTGGTGCAAAGGAGATTGGTTGATGTAGATATATTTGATGTTTGATTGATGTTATTGATGGATCCAGTCTGAAAATTTATGAAACGTGGTCCCTGGAAGAAGAGAGAAGGCTGTAGCCTTCTGTAGGCCGGCACCTACGTACTAGTAAACATATCAGCTAGTATAAGAGCTAGGGGGTTGTAGCTCCCTTCCAGGAGAAGCTGGAGAATGAGAGAAGGTTGTAGCCTTTTGCAGGTAGAAGTCTGTGTACTGGTATAAGACTGCACCAGTACAAAAATTGTAAAAAGAAGTTTCTTATTAAAAAGAAGATAGAGACGATTGCAGCAAGTGGTTTTCACCCACATTGAGTTTCCACCTTATATCTTGTGTTCATGTGTGTGATTGTTTGATTTGTTTTACTGCACCTGGTTATTGTTTATATGGTTCTAATGCACAGATTAAAGATCAACATATGATGAATTAAATAAACCATAAGCTTGCATGATATATGCTAATTGCCTTAAATACAGCTGCATATAAACGTAGGTTTCATTAACTGAAGTAGCGCATATGAATTTGATTATGGAAATGAAATATTGTTGACTTGCTAATACTGATTCACCCCCCCTCTTAGTATTATTTCCAACAATTGGTATCAGATCAGGTCCTTCAGAAGAAGCTTGATAGCTTGAAGGAAGATCTATCATCATGAGTAACTACGAAAGAGAGGGATCCATTAGAGCACTAAGATTTGATGGGAGTAACTTCATTTATTGGAAGGTAAGAACCAAAACCTATCTTCAATCTCTTGGAACAGATGTCTGGGAAATCGTGGAAGGAGGATATACATTTCCATCAGCAATTCCTATAGATACGACAGGTAAAAAGCAATATGAAACCAATGCCAAGGCTATCAATACATTATTGGGGAGTCTGTCACAATCAGAATTTGTCAAAAGTTATGCAGCTCAAAACCGCCAAAGAAATATGGGACAGATTGTTCTAAGCTATGAAGGAGACAATCAGGTAAAACGTGCAAAACTGCAATCTCTCAAAATTCAATATGAAACTCTCAAAATGCACAATGATGAAAGTATAGCTAGTTACTTCTTACGTATAGATGAGATTGTTAATTGCATGAAGAAATTGGGTGAAGAGATAAAATAAGTTACTTTAGTTGAAAAGGTTTTAAGATCCTTGTCTACTAAGTTCGAATCAAAAGTTTCTGCCATAGAAGAAACACAGGATCTTCAGAGTATTATTATGACATAGCTACATGGAATCTTAACTGCTTTCGAAATGAGAAAAGGAGGTCCATCAGATTTGAGAGAAGCTGTATTCAAAGCATCAAGAAGAGAAGAACTCAATGAATCAGGACATATTTTAGAAGGAGAGGAAGAAGCAAACTTTGTCAAGAACCTTCAACAGAGTTCTGGAAGATTCAGAGGTAAACTACCTCTCAAATGTTTTTCTTGTGTAAGAGTCGGTGATTATGCAGCCAAATGTCCTCATAAAGATAAGCTTGATAAAGGTAAGGAATCAGCAAAATGGAATTTAAAACAAAGTGTAAGTAAGAAGAGCTACTATACGCATGAAGATAGTGATGGTTTATCAAATACTGATGAAGATGAAAATAGTAATGACTATAGACTTTTGATGGCTTTTGAAGATGATGATTTCTTGGATGCTTTAGATGAATATGACCTTTATGAAGAAATCTCTAAACTCAAAATTTGTTTAGAAGAAAAGAATATGATTATAGATACTCTGACATTCCAACTTGCTGAAAGAGAAAACCACAATGAAAAACTAGAATGTGAAATTGTGGGTCTAAGAAAGGATATTGAGAAAACAAAAGCTCTCAATCTTAGATTTGCTAAAGGATTAGAAACCCTAAATGAAATTATCAAAGTGTAGCGTTCTCCTCTGATAAAGATAGGTCTTGTATATATTGAAGAAGCATCCCAAGCACAAAAGTCGTCAACCTCCACTAAAAGCTATCTTGATGCAACAAAGAGCAGTGAACAACTTGACAATCGACAACAAAGGCATAAAGTAGATCACCAGGTAAATCAGGCTCAATTTACTTCAAGGATAAACAAAAGCTACAACCAACTTTAGGTAAATCATACTCAATCTGTTTCAAGAATGAATAGCAACTACAATCACCAGGTCAATAGATTCGATAATCATAGGAACTTCTTCAATGGCCAATGTTTTTCATGTCATAACTTTGGACACAAAGCTGCTCAATGTGTTTTTTACAAGACCATCATGACTAGAGAAGCACGAAATAAAAGGAATGTGACGTGGATCATGAAATAGACCTACAGTAACTTTTCTCTTCTTGAAAATGAAATAGAATGCTCTATTTGCAACAACTTCGGTCATGAAGAATCTGAATGCATGAGTAAATTTCGGCAAACATCTCAGAAGGAGAAAAATTCATTAAATCTCCAAATATGGAGAAAGAAAGAACCACAAATAGAAAGATGTGGTATAGCCTTGTATGCAGAAGGACAAGAAAATTAGTGGTACATTGACAGTGGATGCTCGAAACACATGAAAGGTGATAAAGAAAAATTTCAGCCATATAATGCCTTAGAAAAGGAAAAGAAGGTCTCATTTGCAAATGACACTCCTGATGTCATAAAAGGTAAAGGTTTTGTTCTCTTAAAAGAAAAAGTTAAAAGCTGGGAATGTTATGTATGTTGATGGTCTAAAGCATAACCTATTGAGTGTCAGTCAAATGTGTGATGAAGGAAATGAAGTAGTATTTTGATCAAATGGATGTGTTGTTTGTGAGCTTGATACAGGAGAAACTGTGATGAAAGCAATAAGAAGTCCAAGCAACTTATACATACTCAAGGGAGGACAACAACAGTGCTATCTAAGCAAAAATGATGAACATTGGCTATGGCAAAGAAGATTAGGGTATCTAAGCTTCTCTCAAATAAGAAAAGCATGCAGATTCCAGGCTGTTTGTGATCTTCTTGACATCAGCATCCCAGAAAATACAATATGCAAATCATGTCAATTTGGTAAGAAAACCAGAGTGCACTTCCCTGAAAAGGAAGGGTCAGCTAGTAAGCCTCTTGAACTTGTTCATATTGATTTATGTGGACCATCAAGGAAAAAGTCACCTCGTGGAGAAAAATACTTTATATTGTTCATTGATGATTATTCCAGAATGTGTTGGATAGGGCTTCTAAAGCATAAAGATGAAGCATTTGAAAAATTCAAAGCCTTCAAAGCCTTGGTTGACAATGAATCAGATCGCAAAATCAAATGCCTCAGATCTGATCGAGGAGGAGAATTTACCTTAGATGAATTTTTTAACTTTTGTGAAGAACATGGAATACAAAGGCAATTCTCCACTGCAAGGACTCCTCAGTAAAATGGAGTGGTAGAAAGGATGAATAGAACTATTCAACAAATGGCTCGTGCTATGCTAGATGAGTCTGGAACTCTTGCAACCTTTTGGGGTGAAGTTGCATTTGCTGCCGTCACTATTCTCAACCAAGAAAATGTTCGGTTAAACAACACTCAAACTCCACATGAAATTGGTATGGTAAGACTCCTACTGTAAAATACTTAAAATTTTTTGGAAGAAAATGTTACATCAAAAGGACTGATGAAAAACTTGGCAAGTTTGAACCCAAAGCAGATGAAGGCATTCTCCTTGGTTACTCTTCCTGAAGTAAAGGATATAAGTGTTACAATAAAAGACTTGGGAAAATTATTGAAAGTATTGATGTTGTGGTTGATGAAGCAGGCAAAAATTCAAAGCAGGCAAAAACCAAAGATTGTGGAGAAGATGAGGATTATCCTTCCACATCAAATTAGACTAATTCTGAAGAAGAAACCAATGAAGCACTAGAAGAACAGATAATGGCAGAAGAAAAGACTCCATCTAGGTACGTTCAGAAAAATCATCCAGAGACTCAAATTTTGGGAGAGAAAGAGGCAAGTGTGCAGATAAGAAGAACTATTACAGAAGCTTCAAGCTATCTAACATTGCTTTCCTCCATCGAACCTCAAAATGTAAATGAAGCATGCAAAGATGAATGTTGGGTCAAGGCCATGAATGAAGAACTTGAGCAAATTGGAAAGAATAATACTTGGGAATTAGTTCCTAGACCTCATGAAAAGAATATCATAGGAACCAAATGGATATTAAAAAACAAGCTGAATGAAAATGGAGAAGTTATTAGAAACAAGGTTAGACTTGTTTGTAAAGGGTATGCTCAACAAGAAGATATAGATTTTGAAGAAAATTTTGCACCTGTTACTAGACTTGAAGCCATAAGAATGTTCCTTGCTCTTTCTAGTTTTCAGAAATTCAAAGTATACCAAATGGATGTAAAATCTGCCTTTCTTAATGGAGACTTAGAAGAAGAAGTATATATTGAGCATAGATTCATCCTTGGAAATGATGCAAAACTTGTTTGTAGACTTAGAAAGGCTCTCTATGGTCTAAAACAAGCTCCAAGGGCCTGGTGTTACCATCTTGACAAATACCTCCATCAACAAGGTTTTTCAAAAGGATCAGTTGATAGCAATCTATATACAAAGATTGGCAACAATAAATTGCTAATACTTGTTGTGTATGATGATATCATTTTTGGTAGCAATGAAGAAGCCATGAGTCAGAATTTTGCTTCGGTAATGCAGCAAGAATTTGAAATGTCCCTACTTGGTGAGCTTACATATTTTCTTGGTCTACAAGTTCAACAAAATAAATATTGCATTTTTTTGTCACAAACAAAGTATCTCAAGCAAATCTTGAAAAAATATGGCATGGAAGATTCTAAACCAGTATGTACCCCTATGGTAATGGGATGCAGTCTTAGCTCCAATGATGAATCAGTAGCAGTACATCAACCAATCTACAGATCCATGATTGGCAGTCTACTTTATCTAACAGGTACCCGACAAACATCATGCATGCAGTGGGAATAGTTGGAAGATTCCAAGCAAATCCAAAAGAATCACACCTTCAGGCAGTCAAAAGGATTTTCAAATATCTTCAAGGAACACAAAATTTTGGTTTATGGTATCCTAGAGATATAGATCTTACACTTCATGCATATACAGATGCAGATTGGGCAGGAAGCATTGATGATAGAAAAAGCACTAGTGGTGGTGCATTCTATATGGGTTCCATATTAGTGTCTTGGTTCAGCAAGAAACAAAGTTCAATTGCATTATCAACAGTTGAATCAGAATATGTGGCTGTTGCATCTTGCTGCACACAACTCCTTTGGATGATGCAAACATTGCAAGGCATTCAAATCACATGTACTCCACACATCTCCATTCTATGTGATAATACAAGTGCCATCAATATTTCGAAGAATCCAGTCATGCATTCGAAGACCAAGCACATACCCATCAAATATCATTTTCTACGTGAACAAGTGCTTGAACAAAAGGTCAAGTTGGAGTATGTTCCCTCCAAAGAACAGGTTGCTGATATATTCATCAAACCACTGCCCAGAGAGACATTTGAATATCTCAGATAGAAGTTGGGAGTAGTTGATGCATCATCTTGCTGTTAAAACTTATCTGTTTCAGAGAAAAGTGGTTATACACGAATTTCATGAAGCGTATTTGTGTACATATGCCAGTTTCTATGGATATAGTCGCGTATATGTTGGTTTGAAGAAAAGCAGTGGGCCAGACTCAGGATGAAAGGAGTTTGATATGGGTCTGACAGTGATCATCTGGCACAGGTTCAGGGGGAGCATATACTTCTAATAATGCATTGTTGGCATTATCTTAGAAGATCTTGGCACAAATTCACAGTTGTTTTTGGTTCAGGTGGAACAGGTTCAGGGGGAGATCATGGTTGCTGGTCTGGATGGTGATTGACAAATGCTGCTGACGATAGTTGCTGATGACTATCATGTTCTTGTTTCAAATATTTGATCTCTATGTCAAGGTCATGAAACGACCTATTTTGTTTCCCCATTATGCATGGGATGGATGATGTAATGTTCTTGTTTTGACATGTATAAACAATTGGTATATCCCCACTTGGTTGGGTGGATGAGTCAAACTTGGTATATCCCCACTTGGTCGGGAGATGGATGTAAGTATGAGTCATTGGTGATAGGAAGGTCATTTATGATTTATGTATAGAGTCATGTACTTCTTTTATAACATCTTTTTGCAGACCTTGCTTATACTCAGGGGTAGCATGGACTCAAGCATGGAGCTCAATCATCACACTTCAACATATTAGAGAATTCAACATGTACTCAGGGGGAGCATAAGCCTTTGCCCTTGATGACAAAGGGGGAGAGTGACTTGGGGTTGCCATCAAGTCCAAAGGGGGAGATTGGTGGCATTATGACACAGACACAGGTGTTGTCCTTGATGGCAACTCACTCAGATGACAGATCACAGTTTAGATTCTTATAATTAAGAAAGAGAGGTATATGCAGGTTCCCCATTGACCAAGCCACATGTACATGGGGGTTTGCATACCAAAAGGCGCGTATAGCGTATAGACGCACTTTCACGGAAGGAAAGGCGCGTACATGTTGGAAAACTTAGTTTTTGCCTATGGTATTTCGTCCATGGTATTTTGATCCATGGTATTGGTCCAAGGTATCTTGTGCGAAGTGTTGACCCCAGGTATTTGGTCCAAGGTATTGGTTCTAAGTGGTTTTGGTCCATGGTATTGAGTAAGGCATAAGATTATAAAAGGAGGAGAAGATCATTAGGCAAAGGCACTCAAGTATTGAATGTCTGATGAAAAGCAAGATCCAGAATACAGGTTATTGGGTTATGGTGTATAGATGGATCTGAATCAAGGATGAACCTTAGCGCTTGATGAAGGATAAGATCTAATGATGGGTCAAGATCTTAAGGCTTGACGTGAAGTATCTTTGTGTGGTTTTGATATTTTATCTGAATAACTGGTGCATGTTGTAATCTGTAAATATGATGATTTAGGTATAACTGATGTCAAGAATTGTTGTAAAGTTTAAATCATCATTTACAGATCTGTGCGCAGGTTCACTTTAGCAAAGGCGCGTATACACGCTCGTTCTGCATATCAAAACAACATATACATCTTAAATTTTATTTGCAGATCTGTACGTAGGTTCACCTTGAGAAAAGTGCGTATGTACGCAGTTTCGACACATTGAAGTAGCGTATACCTCATAAAATATTCTTTAGCTACTTCTGTTTTCTGTTGTAGTGTTCTGGAATCTGGCTTGAGTTTTGGTTACTGTTATTGTATTCTAGTTACAACACTCTGAAAAGTGATTGATTGATTCAGTTTTGGTTGGTGCAAAGGAGATTCTTTGATGCATATATATTTGATGTTTAATTGATGTTATTGATGGATCCAGTTTGAAAATTTATGAAACGTGGTCCCTTAAATAAAAGAGAAGGTTGTAGTCTTATGTAGGCCGACACCTACGCACTAGTAAACATATCAGCTAGTACAAGAGCTAGGGGGTTGTAGCTCCATTCCAAGAGAAGTTGGAGAACGAGAGAAGGCTGTAGCCTTCTGCAGGTAGAAGCCTACGTACTGGTATAAGACTGCACCAGTACAAAAATTGTAAAAAGAAGTTTCTTATTAAAAAGAAGATAAGACGAATGTAGTAGGTGGTTTTCACCCACATCAGGTTTCCACCTTATATCTTGTGTTCATGTGTGTGATTGTCTGTTCTATTTTACTGCACTTGGTTACTGTTTATATGGTTCTGATGCATAGATTAAGGATCAACATATGATGAATTAACTAAATCATAAGCTTGCAGGATATACACTAATTTCCTTAAATACAGTTGCATATACACGAAGGTTTCATTAACTAAAGTAGCATATATGAATCTAATTATGGAAATGAAATATTGTTGACTTGCTAATACTGATTCACCTCCCCTCTCAGTATTATTTCCAACACAATGCTTGTGATAATGTGCTTTTTAAAATGTTGAAGACAATTTTCACTTGTTAATCCCATTGGAAAGGGATATCCTAACAAAGGATATGAATAAATGCATGTGGAAAAGTGGCATAGTCGGGGATGGGGTGGCGCAAGAAATAAGCCTTGCCTTGGAGGCTCTACAATTGAAGAAGAATTTTTGGTGGGGGTATCTCCCAAATCACTTGGAACTTAAGGGGGTCCACTATCTCTCCTTACTGGGACACAGTAAACCCAAGAAAGTGTCCCACAAAGATGCATAATACACACTTGATAGGGTTCAAGTGAAGTTCATACTATTGATACCACTGGAATGTAATGTGAATATCCTTTAGGTGGTGAGAACGTTGTTTGGAATGAGTGCAATATCATACAAATAGGCTAGTATAATATGAGTTATATCATGAGAAATGTATTCATAGCTAGCTGGAAAGTGGCATCAACATTACTAAGGCCAAAAGGCATTACGCGATACACAAATGTACCCTAGGGGGCAGTGAAGGGAGTTTTGTACTAATTCATATGGAAAATTTGAATATGATTATAGCCAAAGAAGGTATCCATGAAAGAAGAGGCTTCATGCCCCATACGAAAATCAACGACTTTATTAATGAATGGTGTGGGGAAGTTATCCTTTGGGAACACTTTGTTCAAATCTAAAAAATTAATACAAATATGAATAGTTCCATATTCCTTTATGATAGGTACAAGGTTAGATACCCTTGAAGTATATGAAATATGGTATATGAACCCTCCTTTGTGCAACTTATTAGTTTTAGCCTTCATGGTTGTGACTTTTGATGGGTGTAGTGTACAATGCTTCTGCTGAACTAGAGAATAATCAGAGCATGTATTAACATAGTGTTCTACAATGGTAGGACTTAGGTCAAGAATTTATGCATATGACCAAGCGAGTATATCATGATAATCTTGGAATAAGGCTCTATAGGCAAGCAATTCTTCTTGGGAGAAAGCCAACTCAAACATTATTTCTTCAATGATGTTGGGATTCATTGAATTATCAACTTTAATGGTTGGAGATATGTTACCCATATTACCTTTTTTAATTTGTCTGGAGTAGGAATGAGGTTTTTAAACTTGTTGACATGGCCTATGGGAATTGTTCCCATTGCACATACATTGTCTATAGACGGTACATAAATTATGAATTTTCCTTGGGTTAAAAAGAAAGTTGTGATGGTGCATGAGATCCTAAGGACACTCTGGCATCATCATGGCCTTGAGGATGTATTCATCTGAGTTAAAGACACTTGAGAAGGGTTGTGGTGGCATCATTGGGTCATGAGGAAATGGTTGATTCATTAGAGTGCTAGTGGAAGTCTAAGGGTGAAATATCACACTTGTACCATATTAATGATGTATGTGGACACAACGTAGACAAAGTGAGTCTTTTCTATCCTGGTTGGTGCTACCTTCGTTTTGGACAAAGCGATCTCAAAATCATGAAACAATGAGTAGATGACTGGTATTATTGTTCATATGGATGAGGAAATATAGTAATTATGCACTTGAATCTACATGTGTTCAGTACTTGGGGGTGAAAGGATCTCTTGCTTGGAGGTTTTAACTTTCAATGGTTGCATCAATGTTGTGGGAACCATGCTAAGGGTGGGTTCCTCCATTGAAATGGTAAAGGTACTTGGGTTCTTGGGAGAAACCCCATTCTTAGGTTGGGTGGGCACTAGTTAGGGTGATCAAATCTATATAATGATGTGTGTAACTGTACTAATGAACATTGGAAAACATACAAAAGCAAAGAAAAACCAAAGGTTCCTAAGTTTTCCATTTAAAAATCAAACTGTGCAAACTCAGTTCAATAATTTTGCATAGATCACCACGAATGTTTCTGTGATAGTCATGTAGATCCATAGAAGTGACATCTTGATGATTTGTAGGCTAAATCAAATTAAATTGGAAACCATCAGCTGAAAGGAGAAGGTCAAGTAGCTCGATCTTGATCCACTACACCATAAAGTGGGATTAATGAGACTCTAAAGGACTCCTTTTATCTCCCACTAGCTCACTCAAAAATCAAATCTTATCAATGAACCAAGGAGAGGAAAGAAATGGGATTTGGCCTATAAATATCTATATATTTGGGTCCAAAAACGAGAGAAACCCAAGCCAAATTATGGTTCCAAATTGTGTATCAATTTAGTATTTCTTTGTGTTCATAGAGATCACCATTTGAGAGCTCCCATAGGACTTCTTTGAGGAGAGATTATTCTTGCAAAGAGAGGGAAAATGACCTTAATTTAGGAGAGTATTAGGGTCCATTTCCATATCAACCCCCTTTAGTGTCTTTGGCATAATTTTGTAACTCTTTTCACGAAGTAATATAGAGAATTCTCGCTTCCCAACCTCTTTTGTTCATATTCTTTTTTTTAATTATTTGTTTTGCATTGTACTAATGATCTTATTTAGATTTATTTGTTTTGCTAATTTTTTTAATGTATTCTTCTTGCTAACCATTTGCTTGTTGGTTATATGGAAGGAAAAATATCCTTGTAATAGAGTCGATTTCGGTACATCCATGCTCCAAAATTCACACAACAAGTTGGTGAATCCACTTTATTTTTCTTTCTTCTTTTTGTTGTTTGAAGGATATCCTCTCAACTCTATTTCATTTATCCCCTATGAAAATTTCTTGTACAACAAGTTCAGGCCTTGTCTTGGCTAGTATATGCCATAAATTGAATCTGTTTAATTTTCAATCTGGACTACACAAATATTGAACAAACAGTCACAGTATTTTCCCACAACTATTAGAAGAATACATGTGTTGGTCTACAAAATCTCATTCATTGTAATTTTGTTTTCTTTTCAGATTTGAGTGGTAGCCCATAATGACTTTCCCCCACTCTTGTATGTTTTAGAAAATTATTTAGGCTTCTTTTAATCTTAGTTAACCATTAGTGTAGAAAAATTGAAGTTCTTTTTCCATGTGGATGCCCTTTATTTTTGCTAACTAATTGTAGTATTGGGACTAGAAGAGGATTTATTAACATTGGAGTATGCTCTTCCCCTTGTGCACATCACAATCTGGTGAAACTATAAACATCTTGAAAACTCATTTTCATCACCTTATAGGATTAGCGTTTAAACCACATAGTGTAATAGTAGGAAAGTAAGCATCACATCATACAAACATGTTTAATTTGTTGCAAAGTGAAATACACTTAACATATTTAGATTAGAAGCTAAAAAATCCCATGATATCCATATCTACAATATGATAAACATTTATGATGTTCACTGGATACTTTGCACCCACTACACCCCAAACACAAGAATTTTACTTAGTCCTTGATTAGTGTGCTTTTCCCCTTGCACCTAAAGTGATATGGGGAAATCATAAAGTCAAATGTAGACAACTTAAAATTCACCATTTTTGACACCCTAAATCACATGAGTTTTGGGCCATCATCCCAAACTCGTATCCTCTTAAAATCAACCTAATTTTAACACATTGATTAGCCCCATCATGGGGTCATAAAATAAATTAATAGTCTAAGTTATCCAAATAACCCCTCTTGGTCATTCCATTTGAAACATAGAATGTTGTATTTTAAGGAATGTTAAACCCTCCATAATCTAGTGTCACAATTCCAGTGGTGAGAAGAAAATCATGAAGGGGCAATGCTTAGACCAAATAATATTACAATCCTCCTTAGGTTTCCCCACTTTTCATAGAGGTTATAGATCTATGGATGATACCCAAAAGCTGATATTCTTGCGTCCACATTGGGCGAAGGTAGCTTAGTAGCCAAAACCTAGGGAATATTAGCAAGGAAGGTGCAACAACACTTGCACTTGGAGGAGATTTTGAACTGCTGAAAGTGTTGCCTATTTCTTTAGGTCACGACCCTAGTACCCCTCATTATAACTCTCTTATCATACCTATGCAAGTTTTCTTCTAGTGGTTTGAGACCCTATTTTTGTGAAACTTCTGAAAGGCCTAGTGAATTTTGAGTGGAGGGATGTTATATATTTTAAGGATTTCATAAGCAAAAACCCCACACAAAAAAACTTGGATTTTTTCGAACATTAAAACATCATTAAAGGTAATTAACCCTTTGTTTTTGTTTTATTTTGTTACATAAACCTGACTTGGGGAAAGAGACGAAGTTGACCAGATCAAATGGAGAACACATGGTTTGACATAATCATGGTTTTATTCCCATGGAATTCATGTAAGTAATACTTTAAAAGTCTAGGTGAACACTCAATTGTAATGGGATAGGGAGGTGAGTAGTGATGGCTCACTTGGTTGGCTTGGTTGAGTTTTGGCCAAGGGACTAATGGAATTATGTTTGCTCAAATTTTCCCCAGATTTGGGGTTTTCTTAGGGTAAACATTATGTGCATATTGTGTTTATGGTTTTTGTTTATTAATGGTAATAATTATCTCGGTAAATAATGTGTTTTCTCTCTAGTTAATTTTAACATTGTATTAGAGCTAAGTGTTGGCCTCATGGGGATGCCACAGTTGCCAAGGGTTTATTTGGCCTGGTGGATGTGAGATATTGAAGGCTTGGTTGCATGGGAATTGGCATAAAGTGTTTCTGAAAATTGGCAATATCCAACCAAAGCCATGGATACCAAGTGCATGGGTTGAAATCCAAACCAATGGATGTAGAGGTAGAACAATAATTACATTTTGTGAAATGCTATCTTTAGAGAAATTTTGTAGTGAAAGAGATTTTGTAGAGGTAGGAAGCGAGAGAATTAATTATGTTGGTTGTTGGATAGGAGGTTAAGATAATATTTGTGATTATGGTTTACATTCTCATGGTAGGATATGTGCTTTTCCAAGATGTGAATCTAATGGCTATGTATAGAAATATCTATAAAGGTGACTACTAGTTCTTGCCATAGTTTCCATATTTTGTTGTGAAGATCATTTCAAGGCTCTTGAACCCTAAACTCAGGACAATAATAATGATCTCTAGGATCATGAAGATCCCATGGTTCATGAAAGGCTTAAGGCTGACTAGCCAGTTTCTTGTGATGATGTTGGCCCCATTGATGTTGATTCCACATTCGAAATCCATGAAGCCTCGAAGGCTGACCAAGAATTGAAATAAAAAATCACCTTTCTCAATTCCTTTGATATCATAACTTTCTCACCTAGTTTTAATCTTTATGGACTACTCAAGGATAAGATCGTGAAACACGATTCAAGATTCACATCAACTCAATCAACGTTGAGCATAATGTTAAAGCTAGAGGAGGTTGTGAGTCTATTTCATTTCATTGTAAAGAAGAAAGGGGACTCCAAGTGAAGTTCTAGGGGCTCGAGTAGAGCTAAAAGGGACAGATGGGAATTTCCACTGAGTTCTTTGAGGTTACACCCTCTCTGTTCGTCATCGAGGTTAGCAAGGCAGGGGTGACATGTTGGAATAACGAGACAAGACTTGACAGGACAAGACAACCACTTACCTTGGAAACAAGATGGAGCACTGAATGATCGTGAGTGTGTAGTGCTAATGGATTAACTTGTTTCCATGGAGGCCTTGGTGGAAAAGGGATTATGGACGTTGTGGGTTTGGTGATGAATTAATGAGTGGTTTTGGAGTAAGAGTGAAGGCTACAATGTGCAAGATAATTTTGTGTAATGTGATGGAGGTCGACGAGGATCGATGCCCATGGCATTGGTCGTAGTGTTTAGGTTCATAAAGTAAGCATAACCATGGAGGTTGGATTTGGAGAGATGAGCATTGAGTATGACAAGGTGAGAGTATGGTGGAATAAATCTCAGGGCAACAAAAAGAAGATAGCGGGGTCAAATTTTTAATTGTGACAACCAAAACCACATGTAAATGGGCATACTATTGTAGGACATAGTAAGGAATGCGTACCCCTATGAAATTACCAGTAAAGTCTGGCGTTAGAACTAAGTGATAGGGGGGGGCATGTAGATACCCTGGGTATAGAATTTGAGGAGGGTAAGGGCTAGAGTGAGTGGTGCTTACTCACTTGGCTAGTATTGGCTAGATTTGGTTAAGGGAAACCCTAAGTCAACATTTAAGGGGAGATTTTAAGGTAAAGTTGACTCGAGGAAAGAGTCAAAGTTTACCAAATCAAATGGAAGACACATGGGGTAGCGTACCCATGGTTTTCTTCCCATGGAATTCATGTAAGGATGCCTTTAAAGTGCTAGGTGAAGACTTGATTTTAATGGGATACGAAGGTAAGTAGTGAAGGTTCCCTTGGTCAACTTTGCCGCATTTTGGCCAAGGCACCAATGGAATTCCATTCACTAGGTTTTTCCCCAAAGTTGGGTTTTTCCTTAGGTAAACACAATGTGCATATTGTGTTTGTGGTTTATGTTTATTTGTAGTAATAATTCTCTTAGTAAATAATATATTTTCTCTTTAGCTAATTTTATCATGTTTTATGCATTAATACATTTATTTGCATACTTAATATCCCCCTTATCATTCATACACTCCTTTGAGCAATGTAGGGGACCATTTAACACAATATCACTCTATATGCCTTTAAGGCCTCCCACCTCTAGTAGGATGAGTGTTGGGATTGGTAGCTTCGCCTACTCGACCTTCCCCTTAGAGATCACCTCTTAATCTAGCTTAGCTAGGCTCTACCATACTTGAGACCACTTTGCTAGAAGCCTTGCTACCTAAAATTAGCCCTTCATATCGCTTTAGTTACACAAGTATGGCCAGCCCTTCATGTGACCTTCCATTTGTTACTTCATTGAATCTCCCCAATGTTTAAACTTGATAAATGATCCCATATCCCGTGATGCTACATAGTAGACCATGCCTACCAAATTTCCCTCAAACATATCAAATTTTGAAGGAAAACCTAGGGAAGATCCCATAAACCATGTGATGAAATTTTATATATGGTGTTCTCATAACAACATCACCTATGACATAGTTCAATTGAGGCTCTTCCATTTCACCCTCACTAGCCCCTTGGCTAATTTTTATATCAGTGAGAAGGCGAGATCCCATAACACATTCGAATCCCTAGAAAAGTCATTTCTCATAATTTTTCGAACTCCCCATTCATTATTATACATGGTTAGACTTATTCCCATGGTTTCAAAAAACATCTTCCACTCACATAGTGGAACATATCCACGAGTGACATAGATGCTGCGACATCTGCAAAGAAGAAGTTCCCAAAGAGCTCTTATATTTTTTTCCTCAAGTACCTCTTTCCTATAATAGCAAAGGACATTTCCACCACCATGTCGCATAATGGGGAAGAAGCCATAACCAAATATCAATATTTTAAGCTCAATTATGCACAAACAATGTACCTCTATACAATAATCCCAAATTCCCCACGACATCAACCTTTCAAGAAAGAAAATATCGAGGCATCAAATGTTGTGGATGGCCTCATTGGGCCCATTAAATAATACAAATACTAGTAAGGGAACCAAATTATATATCAAGAAAATTCATATGGATTATCTCCATCGTTACCCCATGTAGGTGGGAAATCACTAGTCCCCTCAACTAGAACGACAAGTTTCTATCATAGTGTTTTTTTCTTTGGTCAATAGCAACCCCATGCACAAGGCAAGCTACCTCATGTGTAATACTAATAGTGTGCTAACATCTCAACCTTCCTATGGAAATCAAACACAAGGAAATCCATATTTCCCTTTCCAAGGTAAACAAAGAACTAACCCCCCATGTTAATAGAATGTAGGGGTGAACTTTGTTCAACATTCTTTCCTTGAACAACAACAAGAATTTGAATAAATCAATACTACCAACCCATCCAATATTGGGAAGAAGAAAGGTAATAATAAACAATGGGAAACTAGGCATAGGGTAGTAACACACGATAAAAAAACACATAGGGAGGGGGCAATTCCCTTAATTAGAACAAAAATCTGAACCAAGGCCCCAACAATCCATAAAAAGGAGGAAATAATAGTGGTTCATGAACTAATTAACCTTTTTCTCTTTGTGGTGAGTATGGAAATTACACCCATTCTTGGCCCTAAATTTATGAATTCAAACACATGAAGGAGGCTATGGGAAACCATAGTGGAAAATTAAGAAGTAATCAACAACTTGCAGTACTATAAAATCCTTTCCCTCAACAAGGGGTGGTATTTGCACAAGAGGAAGTTGGTGCTCCGCATTACAACAATGTTGTAATTGACAACACCCATGATATAACCAATCATGACATTTATGTGATCATAGTAGATATCCTACTGCAAACACATTGTCTCAAATATGGATCTCCTATTGAGCCTATCCCCTCATTAGTACAGGCAATTCCATTTACTTCAACTCCCCACTTAACAATCTCATGGCCTCCCATAGATCGAATTGCTAGTTTGAATAAATACCTTTCAAGAAAAATGCAACACATGGTTATAAAATTGTTGAAGATCTTGCACAATCCCTTGCTATCAGGTCAATACTAAAAGTGCTTGAAACATGTCCAACCCAAAGGAATGCTTTTCTTTCAACATTAGGCACGATCAACCATTTTGATTCGAGCTTGATCACATTTGACTTAGACAATTCAATGCTATGACTCGCATTGTCAGTCACTTTCCAAATTCTTATTGCCATACATAATACCATCTGTGCATCATTTATGATGGGGAATCTACTTACATAAATTCTAATATAGTATGGAATAAACTAGGATCCCTTGAGCTTGTAACTTCATCAATTACCTTTAGGGCATAAGATGGTCACCCTTCGCAACTCATAGGAATTTTTCAGAATGTTTTGGTAGAAGTCACCGATGAAATAGTTCTTATCAATATAGAATTCCTTGATTCCCCCTTGGATTACAAAATTTTGTTTGGATGAAATTACATGTACGCAATGAAGGTTGTTACATCCTCAATCTTCCACCCCATAAAATTTCCTCATAATGGAAATATCACAACCATAGTACAATTCACACACTGTGAGTTGATGACCTACCCCTACTCTAATAATATATTTCCGTTTGTGGGATCCCAACAATAATTGGTCCCCTCTTTCATAGAAGTAAAGATAAAATATTTAAGGATTCCACTCTCTTTAGTACATATCTAGGAGACCTCCCTGTCATGCTTATCCTTGCTTCAAATCCTGTATGCATAGTAACCAACTCTTATGGCGAATAATATGGAAACTAAATCCACAACAAATGAACTAGAAATATATTTGATGAGTGATACAACATATTACCATATGGTATCATTCAAACTCCCTTCCTATACTCCTATACTGGCTTCGTCTGACACAAAGTGATGGAAAAACTTATCTTGAGAAACATGGCTATGGAAATTCTCGTTTGGCATTTGAAACCTCCTTCCATGTTAGCTATGTCAGCGGTCATTCTTCTTGGATAGATTACATCTACCTCACCTTTAGAGGACTTTAATCCTTTATAAGCACCAACCAACACAAGCATACCAGAGGGAATTAAAAATTGGAAGGGAGGAAACGTAAGAAAAAATACCCTCCAATCACAACTATGTTATGTATCCATATAAAAAGTAACATAGAAAATAAGAAAATATTGGTCAAAAACTTGATAATAAGGCACTTCGAGGGGGAAACCTCCTTTTACATCACATAAATGAACAATTCTTAGATGATTCAAATGACAAGATCTCGTTGGTATATATAGGAGTGTAAAGGGTAAAACAATAATTAGGGCCTACATAACAATAATAATGTAAAGGCACAACAATAACAATAATGGGATTCTATGGGGGACAATAATAATAATATAGGGGATACACTAGTATTAAAGGGACCTAACATGCCCTTCTCCTTCAAAAAAATGTTGTCCTCAATGCTTGAGTAGTTCTAAATGCTTTTGTATAAAATATTCATCTTCTCATATGGAATTTTCAACAAGTAAGTTCTTCCACTTAATGAGATACTTTGAAATTGATCGGATTTGTAGTTGCTGGATTATTTTTCAGTGACTGATTCAAAATCCAATATAATTTTTCCTTCCTTGTCAATTTATGGCAATATAGTTTCAACAAAGAGCTTTTCACATATAACCTTATTTAAGCATGAGACATAGAAAATTGGGTATATTCATGAAGATGTAGGTAGCTCCAATTTGTATGCCATAGTACCTATCTTTTTCAACACCTTATAAGGGCCATAGTACCAACCTTTTTCAACACCTTATAAGGGCCATAGTACCGATATTTTTCAACACCTTATAAGGGCCATAGTACTTGGGTGATAATTTATTATCCTTCTTAGCTTGCTCGAGTCACATTTTTTTGTATGGTTGTAGCTGTAAAAATACGGAATTGCTCGTGGAAAAACTTATTTCATTGCAATGTTGATCTGCTTATTGTTTCATTCAATTTTGCATTAGAATTAGGTTATCCCTTAAGTGTTCGAGAACTTGTTGTTGATGCTTGATGTGATCTTCCACTACTTGAACCTTAGATTTTTCTATTAGAGAAGATGTGACGGATGGTGGATGATATCCATAAAGTGCCATAAATGGGGTCATTTTTGTTGCGGTATGGAAGAAAGTGGTATACCACCATTCTGCTAGGGGTAACCACTTGACCCATTATGTTTGTTTATCAGATACAAAGCAATGAAGATATCCTTCCAAACCATTGTTCACTAAATCACTTTTCCCATTAGATTGAGGACGATAAGATGAACTATGAGGAAATTGAGTATAAAGACAAGAAAATAATTCTATCCAAAAATTTCTAGTGAAAATCAAATCTCTCTCACTTAAATTACTCTTCGAGTTCCGTGTAGCTTTTGAACTATCTCCATGAATGCAGTAACAACTATACTGGCTTTGAAAGGATGAGGTAGTGCAAAAAAGTGTGCATACTTGGTATGTATATCAACGAAGACCATGATGACACTCTTTCCTTCAAACTTGGGCATAACTGTGATAAAGTCCATTGAGACCTCCTCCCAATGCTGACTTGAAATGAATAGTGGTTTTAAATACCTGGGGTCTTAATTGTCTCAACTTTATTCTATTGGAAAACCAAAGTTTTTTCCACAAACTTCTAAATGTCAAATTTAAGGCCATCCCAAAAAAATTCCTTCTTGACCTTCTGGTAAGTTTTTAAAAATCCGGAGTGTCCTCTTATAGAAGAGGTGTTTAATTCCAGAATAACCTTTTGATTAAATTGGGAGTTCTTACATAAATATAATTGATATTTGTACCACAATGAATTATTTTTCCAGATAAATGTATCAGATGCACTAGGATCTTGCTGCAACTTTTGAATTAGTGTCCACATCTCTTCATCACTCTTCTATTCATCCCTTGGTTTAGTTATCCAATCAGGTTGGATAATAGAAATGACATAGAGAAATTCCTCCACATCCTTATCCTTTTCAGAATGCATCTACGATGATATTGAATTTCCCTTTTCTGTAGATGATTTCAAAGTCATAACCCAACATCTTTGTGACCCATTTTTGTTTCTTTTATGAAGAAATTTTTGGTTCCAAGTAGTATTTAAGACTATCATTATCCATTTATACCTTGAAGTGTCTTCCCACTATGTAAGTGCGCCATTGCTTTAGGGCAAGTAGTATTTCCAACATTTCATTCTCATAGATAGGTTTTTGTAAATTCTTTCCCTTGATTGGACGACTTTCAAAGGCAATGTCTCTCCCTTCTTGCATTAAAACAACACCAATGTCATTTCCCCAGGCATAAAATTCCACATTAAAGGTTTTTGTGAAGTCTGGTGTAGCCAAGACTAGAGCTTAGTACATTTCGTATTTAAGATGTTTAAAGGACTTGGTTGCTTTTGTAGTCTAAGAAAATGCATCTTTATTTAGTAATGTTGTTAGAGGTTCTGATATTTTCCCATAATTATTAACAAACTTGCAATAATACCATATCAACCTAAGAAATCCTTGAAGGTGCCTTAAGTTTGTGGGGATTTTCCATTCCTTGATGGTTTTAATTGTGTTAGGGTCTACCTTAACACCCTCGTTAGATAAAATATGACCCAGGTATTCCACTTCCTGTACCCCAAAGAAACAATTGGAGGGTTTTTCATACAATTGCGTCTTCTCCAATAGTTTGAACATCATATCAACTTGTTTAACATGATTTTCCCAAGACTTGTTGTAGATTAGTATATCGTCACAAAATAATAACACAAATTTTGTAAGGAAAGGTTTGAAAATGAAATTCATCAAACCTTAAAATGTCAAAGGTGCATTAGTAAGGCCAAAAGGTATGACAAAAAATTCATAATGACCTTATTGAGTTTTGAATGCTATTTTTGAATTTTCTCCAATATTCATTCTAATTTGATGATATCCTGAATGAAGATCCAACTTGGTGAAGTAAATTGCTCCATATAATTCATCTGACAATTCATCCAACAATTCATCAATGAAAATAATGGGAAATTTATCTTTAATAGTGAGCTTGTGGGGCTCTCTATAATCCGGATACATACACCACGATCCATCCACTACTAAATATTGCCACAATTTTTGATAGTCATTTTTCATCCATACTACGATGTTTCGTAGCTATAATGACAAAAGGAGATTTCATGAAACATTGTTTCTAGTGCCATCGTACTTTTGACTCTTTCCAGTTCATTACAATTCCAACAAGAAAAGTCGTTGAAGTCACGACACCTATTTGTCACAAACTTGCTGGAATTTCCCATGGTTGCAATGTTGCTTCTGTCAGAAGTGGCGCCGCTAGACAGACGAGAATGACATTTTTTTAAAATATATTGCGATGAACCTGCCATGGTTGCAACATTACTATCGTCATAAGTGGCGTCTTGAGATTGATAGGTCTGCCATTTTTTTAAAAAGATATTTTGATGAACACGTCATGGTTGCGACATTAGTGCCATTGGAAGTGGTGTCACAAGACTAATCGGTTTTCCATTTAAAAAATATATATATTGTGATGAAATCGCCATGGTTGTGACATTGCTATTATTGGAAGTTGCAACACAAGATCAACATTATCACAATTTATTTTTATAAGATATTGCAACGAACTAGCCAAGATTGTGACGTTGCTACCATCAGAACTGGCATCGAAATACCAAAACACTTGTCAATTAAAAAAAATAAAATTGTGACAGATGAAAAAATAAAAAGTGCACAATTTGAGACCAGATGGTAGCCTATTAGCAAAATATAGTGAAATGAATGGTTTTAAGATGGCTTAACACAATCAAGATTTAAATGAGGAGCATCCGTCTTAAAGTGGTATGATGGAAACCACTAATATGAGGATATACAACTATCATTTAATATGATGGGTACCCTTGCATATCCAAAAACCACTAGAGGCACCCATCATAAGTTGTCCACATGACCCTTGTGACATCATCAAACTATTTGTTCCTCCCACCTATTTCATGGAGGTTAAATGAGTTTTTCTATTTCTTGCTTGTTTTATCCTTT
Source organism: Pinus taeda (assembly GCA_000404065.3). Lineage (NCBI taxonomy): Eukaryota > Viridiplantae > Streptophyta > Pinopsida > Pinales > Pinaceae > Pinus > Pinus taeda. The sequence continues at coordinate 34,633 of APFE031166948.1, read as the reverse complement.
GTTCCGTAAAGTCATAGCAGCCAGTGTCCGAGTCAAGTACTATCAAGGCCACATCTTCATCTAGTTCCACGTCCTTCTCTACTTAACGGGTAATTCATCATTGTTCATTCCTTGATTTCTATCATTTTGTTAAATCGTTAAACATGTAGAAAGCTCAGGAATATGCTCAAAACCCTGCAACCATTCCATGACCATTTGGTCCTACTCCATTAATGGACATAGAAGCCAAGACTTATGACCATCATTTCTCGTTTGACCTCATGGAAATATGTTAGGACACCCTTGACCATTTCAACAAATCTAATGACTTCCTTTGCTTTGTCCAATCAAGTCTTTACTATGCCATTGTGTTATTTGTCTGTGATTTTCCAGAGTTTGTATGTTGGATTATGTATTCTCTTGTTCCTCAAATAGATTTCACTATGTCCTCTTCTAGAGAAAATATTCTTGAAGTTACACGAGATTTGATACAAGAGGCCTTTAAGTTTCATATAGTTGAAAAAATAAAAAATTTCTCAAACAATATGTTGGCCCTTACATACAAATCCCTTTCCAAAGCTGATAAAGAGAAAGAGAACTTATTTAGATTGATTTTACCATAAAACTTTCAGAGCCTGCAACAAATTACCCCATAGATCCATTTTTCGAGATTGCACAAAAAGTCTTAGCAGTGATTTTGTTCCTTCTTGAGGAGGATGATACCAAGATAGTCACTTAGCAAGATTTAGGATTCTTAAGCTTGATGTTATGTCCTGAGTTGTTTCAAATTTTCCCTCTTACCTAGCTAAGTCCATCAATATTCAATTTAATTTTTTTTGCATGACCAACTATTTTAGATATCCTTCCCTTTTGGTCCATTTGTTTCTATATGTACATGTAGATAAATTTAACCATCTAAGCTTAAACATGATGGATTCAAACAGTCAAATGAGGTAAGTGGTTGAGTAGAACTATGTCATCATATGGAAAGAGAAAAATGAGGGATTTTATCAATATTTGTCATCTTTTATGTCTAATGTATACTTTGTTTTGAACAATCAACAACCTCCAAGGATTTTCCCTAGGGCAAAGGAACTTTTACAACCCAGTACTGATATGAGAGTGGGGGATTGGTATGTATTTGAGGACTTGAAAAAAATAAGAATCTATGGCACTGAGATACAACCATATTTCTTGCCAACATTCTTGCCTATTAGAGCATGTTGTATGGAATTTATAAGACAAAATCTAAATGCATACCAGATTCATTTTATTCTTGAGCACAAAGGATACATTTTTAAATTGGAGAGGGCTGTAGGACCATTGTAAATACCAGGAAAGCTCTTACACAAATTGAAGATATGCTAAAAAACTTTAATTTTGAGAAAGGGGAAAAATGGAAATATGATCCACATCATATCATTTCTGATAGAAGAGTTGATGTCAGTTTAACCCCTTATTCACATGACAACAAACTAGAGCTAGAAAATCAAGAAAATTGGCCAAGTGACAAAGTACAACAAAAGATGGATATTGAAACCCTTTGTGTAAGGGAGAAGACTTTAAAGAGGAATTTTCCTGATTAGACAAACATTGACATGGACGATTCACATGCATGGAATAAAGATAAAGTTCAAGGAGAAGAAGAAGAAGATGTGCAAATTAAGGTGACAAAAGTTCCCTCTAAACAACCTACTTTCTAAATTCCATTGGAGAATCCAGAGTACACAACTTATTCCTTCACTTCTACTGATATTGCAACACTTCCAACTGACAAGGCTCCATCTCAAGTAGATGCATTGCAGAAAAACTACCAACGAATTAAGGAAATATGTCATAAGGTGAAAGTTGATATGACAACCCATCTTTCAACAGTATCAACCTCAATTTATCAAATCGTGTTGATTTTTGCTATGGATTTAGAAAGGATCCAATTCAGATTGTCTCTCATGCATCCTATTTCTCAATCTATTCCTATGGTTATGGATTTTAAAACGATGAATTTGGCAATAAATGTAGGTGATCTGCAACTCCCTAACAAAACAAATTTGTATAAACAAGTTGGGGAAATTCTCTATAGTGATATGGGAAAAAGTTCTTTACCAATATCTAAAGGAGGAGAAGCTCCTTGAAAAAGTTTATAATCATTAAAGACAAGAGAAAATAAACTCAAAATATAAGCGAATATAAAATGAAGAATATAAGAAATTGATTTTCAAATTGGGAGTTGATCCAGAAGAAAGAGAAGCAAGCAAAGTGATACTGTAGAACATGAAATTTGAAATGTAGTATTTAAGGAAGAAATTGAGGATCCCTTAGTCTAAGCATGCCCAAATATTTTAGCTTGCCCAAGTTGAAAAATAAAAGGAGAAACTACTAAAGCAATTAATACAAAGAAATAGTGAAGTTGTTGAGTTGCTAATGCAAATTCAAAATCATGTTTTCCCTATTACTATACCAACATGTTCTGATTCAGGTGACCCATTAGACCAATTAATAGAGGTAATGTCATATTTGAAAATCTCAAAAGGTAAGTTGAAAAAAACACAAATCTCTCTAACATAAACAAAGGTGCAGTTAAATATAAAAGAAAGGAAAATTAATTTGGCAAATGATAAAATAACCAACTACAACATGAGAAGCAGAATGCTCAAATGGATATCAATAAGTTATAAGGAAATTTGAAAGGAAATTCTTCTCTATAGAAACAAAGCGAGATATTTGGAGTGAAATTATTTAGGACATGCTTTCAATAGGATCTACATCAATATTGTTGCTGAGCAAAAATATTTATTGAAAAAGTCATTGCCAGTTATAAGAAGAATTAGAAAAGAAATAGGAGATAAAGTCCCAAAGATAAGGAAAATGATAAAATTATTCAAGGACAAAAATCCAAATGAGCTCAGAGCTTTGGATGTAGTTGTCAAAGTATTCTTTATTTATGAAGTAAGGGAAATCATCAAAATGAACTTCCTCCATGTTCAAGCTTCTAATCGACAAGAAGAAGTACGGAGAGTAGTGGTTTCATTTAACAAGAAGTTTGATAAAAGAACAAGCGAATGATTTCCAAATTTTTAGGATCATAATGATAAGTTGGTTCATTGGGAAGCCTATGAGAAAATGTTGTCAAGTGAACAAAGCCAGGGTCACAGAGCTCCTAAAACATTTGAAGCTCTAAGAGGAAAACAATTGTAAAGTATCTCCGTCATGACTTTTAACTACTCTAGTTGGTGAAAACTTTATTATTGGCCAAGCCTAAATATTCCAAACATTTGAGCTTGCAGATGGTTTTCCAAGACCTACTAGCATACCAGTTTCTAGATCAAGAATATGCCAAATATGTGACATGATGATTATACTCCTGAAAGTACAAGTTATAGAGTTGGAAGAGTTGGAGGAGCTGAAGCAGAAAGAGAAGCAAAGGGAATTGGAGTCTAATCAACCCCACTAATGAAGAATTTTTATTTATTTTTATTAATTTCGAGAATTATCATTTTTCTCTTTATGAGAAAGTTTTGTATTTAAAAAGTTTTATTAAAGTTACTTTAGTTAGAAGTAGTTAAGAAAGTATGCAATTTTAACAGTTACTTTGAAACTGATTTTGATATAATATTTAAAGACCTGGGAACCACAATGAAATGGTTCAAAGTTTTGGTATTTTTGAGCACTTTTATATTAATTTTTCTTCCTTGGAGAGATTAATAAAATTATCGAATTGATTCCAACATATTGGTATATTACAGTATGTGTTCCTTCTTTTATGTGGTTCCCATTTGGTTTTTTCTTTCTTGTGAAACACGTGTATGGTGGTAGCAAGTTTATTTGAACAATTTAAAACTTTATTTGTGTATCTTTAACAATTATAGAAAATACATGTGAGCTATGTTCAAAGACACCTTAATTGGCTCTCCATTGTTTATGCACTTTTGTTCTCACTTTGAAACATCCACATTTTCTATCCTAAGGTTTTAAGTTTAGATTCTTTTAAAGCCCAAGTTGTATACCTTATTCTTCTTATCAATGCTTCTTTCAAACTGAATATTCAAAGTCTGTAATAACTAATTTAAAGGGAAATCTGGGTATAAAGATATGTAAAATTAAGTTTTTGTTACACATGAAAATATAACACATATGGCCACATTTAAATAATATCTAACAATATTTTTAAAAGTTCCATTAGTTTTTGGATTTCCTAGGCACTGAACTCATTTAGCCAGAGGTTGTCTCCAGGGAACAACAACAAGCAAGACTGGTTCAAGTAGTGACTAGAGACTTTGTAGAAGCAAAGTTGACTTCTAGTTACTCTTTGCTCATGAAGGCAATGAAACATGGTAGAGTACTCATTTTGGAAGTGATAGCATGATTGAAAGATAATCCTATACTGATATCTTTTAGCTGGGATGCAATGGAGAACCATGTTTTCCCCTAACTCTAGGTTCTTTGCTATGGATTTCGTCTCTAGTTTCCTCAATTCTAGGTTTATCTTCAATTCAAGTTGTATTATAAATGGTTAAGTTCAAGCAAAGTTAAAAGACACTGATAATGGTGGCACCATTAAGTAGAATGTTGGAAGAAAATATATAAAATGATTCATACATTTTATTTTTAGGTCAAAATACATATATGAATATATATTTTCTTTATATATCTCCAGAAAGTGATAGGTTGTTTCAATCAAAATGTGCTACACAAGAAAGTTGTGACAAGACATTCCAGTTTTTAATTTGTTTAGTGACTCATTGTATAGAGAGCATGCATGAGATTGCTCAATTGCTCGTTAAAATACACTTTACAAATGACTTTGTTGATTGGGAACAATCATCACCTTATGGACAAAATACAACAGGTGGCTATGTTGGTCTTAAGAATAGGGTTGCGATGTGTTACATGAATTCTGATTTTCAACAACTCTTGATGCAACCTAAAGTTTGGAAGACTGTTGTGTATGGATTCCAAGAAAAAGTATAACACTGAATTTTGAGGGTTTTATAAGTCCAAAAATACTTGTTAGCATAATACTTGAGAAGCTCTTATATACATAGCCTTTTCAAGAGGAGTCTGATTTACATCTTTTCACTAGATTAAACAATGTCTTGAATACCGACACAATGTAGAGTCATATGTTTTCTTTATAAATTTGCCAATACCTAAGAAACTTTGGGGCAACAAAGAATTTGAGGGTTAATATGATAAATTCATGCGAGGAAGAGGATGATATTGGGAAGGTCATCAAGACACTCGATTAAATCCATAAGAAGTGTTTTAAACTGAATTGTGAAAGGTATCATACTTTATTGAAGGTTTGTTTGAACATGGCCATAACTACTCTGATTTTTTATTTTTAATTTATATATAAATATATATATTATATGTGTGTGTGTGTGTGTGTGTGTACACACACACATATATCTTATATATATTTTCCTGAGATGTTGGTTAATGGAATTTGAGTAAGGTGTTTGTGACGATTTAATCCATACGAGTGTTTTAAACTGAATTGTGAAAGGTATCATACTTTATTGAAGGTTGTTTGAACATGGCCATAACTACTCTGGTTTTTTTTTTTTTTTTTTTTTTTTTTTTTTTTTTTTAATTTATATATATGTGTGTGTTGTGGTGTGTATACATCTTATATATTATATATATATATATATTATATATATATATATATATATATATATATATATATCATATACAGATATACATATACATATACAGATATAACATATACATATTACATATATACATATATACATATACATACATACATATACATATACTATATATATATATATATATATATATATATATATATATATATATATATATATATATAATACACATATATACATAGCATACATATATATAATAACATCACACAGCACACACACACACACAACACACACACACACATAATATATATATATATTTTCCTGAGATGTTGGTTAATGGATTTTGGAGTAGGTGTTTGTGACCTACAATACGATAATGCACGTGCTTGGTAAATAGGAGAAATTGGAGGAGGCTTAGAGGCATGACATCTAAGGACAAGAATATGACAGACTTGTTTGGGCTATTGGTGGAGGGATGACTTGGTATTGGAGAAATTAACCGTCATGCTTATGCTGCTCAATTTGTATATGACTTGGATTTCTCTTATTGATGAAAGAATCTAAAATTAAAGGACTATTGGGTTTTCCCTTTGTGGGTTTTGCCCCGACCTCTAGCCTAATTTCTGGTGTCTCTTGTATTTGATATCTTGTGCATTGTGATTTCTGTATGAATGACTAAAATATTAATGTGTAATTTCTTGATGGCTTAACTAAACAAAATGAATACTAAGAGAAAAACATGCAAATATTTGTCACAAGTAATTATCATGATAATAAATTCTCTCTTGCACTAGAATTTCAATAGCAAGATCCAGTGCTTGAAGATTTAAATATCTTGATAAACTTGTGTAAGAAAGGGAATATTAACAATATCTAAAACATAAGAATAACACTAGCACAATCACACACTGTACACAATATTTGTATGTATTTTATGAAATGAAAAAGATAGGGTGCACACCTGACAGGGAATAACTACTCAAAAGGATAAATTCATCCACTTGCTTTCTTTCCATGTTACATGTGTGGATGACAACTTTATAGAATAAGAATTCATGCAATGCACATAAAATGTGTTAAAGGGAGATAAAGAATAATCAAAATAATAAAATAAATTAAGAAACATTTTTATGACTAAATAAAAATTAGACAAGACTTGGGTGCATGAATATGTGAATGAGCTCCTCTTAGTTTCAAGAATAATTTATTGGAGTAGTCTAATCTTGGAGAAAACATTCCTGGATTTGATGGAGAGAAAATGAAGTCAACATTGACTTATTTGTTCGTCTATTGGAATGAGGGAGGTTTGTTCCAAGACTATCCAAATCCTAAATTATTCTCTACTGAATAGGACCAACCATGTGAAGGTGGAAGACCTTATGGCCCCTCACCCCACCTCACATCACTCTCCATTCCCCAATACTCAATCCATCTACTATAAAAATGTTTATAGAAACACATTAAGATTCATGCATGCACACTAGGAAAACAAAAAGAAACATATAACAATCATCCGTTAACACATAACATTCATTCATTAATCACAGACACAAAATACTTCATCTCAATAAATTTTATCATAAAAAATATGTTTTTATATTATGATACGTGATGTTTCTACTGATATAACTATAACAATCATTTCTTTTTATTTTTCTTTATTTATGAAAAGAATTTAGAAATGACTTCATCAGTTTCTTCTTCCCCTTTGGTTCTTATGCACTTTGTAGCTCCCATTTACGACTTGGTTGTGTACTCATGACGTCATTGATGCTACCGTGAGAGGGGTGGATCATCAACTGTAACAAGAAAGAAATGTTAAATTGATATTTTTTGTTGTTATTATTACAAGTATTTCATTAATAAAAAGAGAATTGGAGTTTTCTTTACCTACGTCAGTAGCAAAGGCGAGAGGAATAGTTTCAAATGCAGTCATATGTTCCTCTTCCTTTGTATCCTCATCCTATACATGCTATGGAGTTGAAACAATAAATGTTATACTTAATACACCATTTTCAATTAAATATTTTTAATTGTAATCCTCTTTCGACACGAAGAAATGGTGAGTCTACCCAACGATTCAAAGAACTCGTTGAAAGGAAATATCATTGAAGTAGTTCATTAATACTAAAAAATACCTTTGCAATGTAATTATTTACTTCGTGCACTAGTCGACACCTTTGGAATGGTTGCCCTGTGCTCTTGTTCTGGTAGAGGATTCTCATGTATCACATGCTTTACCATTGAAAGTTGGCTCGTGGTGGCTGGATGTTGTGGTGTCTCTACTAAAAAACCCTACGCTTTTTCAATTAGATGATGCAAAATTTAGAAACGAAACATTCATAATGCAACTTATGACACATTAAAATCACTTTAAAATATGGTTATTATCTAATATCTTTGAAGATTTTGGTTCAAGATGTTGTTCCTATCTTTAATCTCAGGAGTTTTGTCTCTAATGTGAATCAAAAGAACAAGTTCATTGTTCGATCTAACCCTAAGCTTATTGATTGTTATGACTGGGTTAGGATAAATGAACAACTCATCATCATCAAACCAATCAGGATCATGGCAGTCATGTCCCCTAGACTACAAATTTCAACAAATAAAAGTTATTTTTATTATTTAAACTAATAATCAATTTTAGATTAAGTTATTTCAATTATTTAAAAAAATAATCTCCTACCTTCTTTTCAAGCCTTTCAATATTTCTGAAATATATCTTCAGCGAAAGAGAACATTTTCTTTTCATGTCATAAACATTTCTTGAAGTAGTGAAATAAAAGAAAATAAATTTGGTAAAATTTAAAAATGATTGAATAATCAAGCCAAAGTAATTTTTGTCTCAAATTATGTAAGTGGTGAGTTCCATGATTTCCCTTCAATCCTTTCGTCAAACATCTTAATTCAACTTGTTTAATTTGTTATTTTAACAATATTTCCAACCATTTAATATTTAGAGTAGCTAAATAGTTGATTATCATATTTTTTGATGTGTTTCTTGTGCCTTTCAGTGTTCCACCAATTGTGTACATGAACGAACAACAATTTATTGAAAGTAAGCAAGAGGCACATTAGCTCCAAATCCAACCTTCCATAGCCAATAATTTTCCTTGAAAAGGGTTGAGATTTATTGGTTAATTTGACATATTCGGCTACCCCTAGGTTAGAAATCCTAGTTTTATCCCTATGCCTTTTAGAAAGTCTCTTTCCTTCTAGGGTTTTAAGAGAGTGATTTGAGTATGGCTTCCAAACTCAAATACTTGATACTTTAGAGAAGCAAAGTTGACTTCTAGTTACTCTTTGCTCATGAATTCAAGAAAACATGGCAAAGTACTCATTTTGGAAGTGATAAGGTGGTTGAAATACAATCGTATATTGATATCTTCTAGCTGGGATGAAAAGGAGAACCATGCTTTCCCCTAACTCGAGGTTCTTTTTTATAGGTTTCATCTCTGTATGTGTAATCTGAGATTGATATGGAATCCAAGCTCATTATGGCTTTCAAAGCTACACACATCAGTGGCCTTGTTTTATGTGACCAAGAATTTCAAATTTTATGCAAGGAGTGTTTGTGAACATTGCACCACTAGATGGTAACAAATTTTAAGTTTTAATTAAGAAAGTATTTATCCAATGTGAGAAATATTACATATAAAAAGGATCTATTTAGAGATGGTAAACTACCACCTTCTTGACCTTTTTGGTGCCCCATTAAAAGTGATATTAAAGAAAGTGAATAGGAAATTAAGGTCAAATTATATGATGCAGTTGAAGCAATTTATCCTCTACAATTTGTGTATCCACCTATAGATATTTTAGATTCTTTCAATGTAAAATTGTGATAACAAATTCTTACAACTAGTTGAAGAATCAAAGGATGAATGCATATTCTAAAACTAAATTGAGTATACAGTTTGTTGAAATATCTTATGATTTTTCTTTTTTCTTTTCAAAGCATGCACACTACACCTTATTTAAAAAATCATTGCATTTATAAAAATTCTTTTGGATCGATGGTTGAGGGTATTAAGGAACTGTGTCTTGTGAATCAAATTCAAGAATATAATTTGTGCTAAATACTTTGACAACAAATGTTGTTATTTCTATACAAAGGGAAATAAATAAGAGAGCTCTACTTATAATGAAGTTGGAAACATTCAATGTCTATAAAAACGCATGGTACATAGATTCAATACAATTGTAATAATGGATAGCCTTGATGGTCTTCAACGACTCATTGATTGTTATAGACCAGGTGAGAAAACTAGAAGGTAGCCCTAATCAAACCTTGATTCCAATATCGAATCAAGCTCCTTTTGAACAATTTTGAGAAGGTAGAGATATATCACATAAAGAGAAATCTTAATACAGTGGAAAACTCTTTAGCCAAGCAAGGAGTCCTCCTCGAACAAGGGGTAATGAAAGTGAACGATGCAGAATATTAAATCAAACCTATACCATGAGAAGTGGATATCAAAATTAAGGTATTGAGGAATAACACATTGATAAATATATAAATGGGTGGTAACATCAATGATTCTTCTGAGACAACACTCTCATAATATTGGAATTATTTATCCTCCTCATACAGTGGAAGTGACATTGCATCACCAAAGGACATAAACACTCATCCACTCAAATGGCAGATGTGATGCAAGGCTAGAGGTTAGACATGTGTATATTCAATTTTTAACATCATGAGTAAACACGAATAAGCGAGTTAATATATACTCTAGTCAAGACTTTGGCTATAAATGTGTCCACCTTAATGTTAATCCATTCAGTACCGAAAATTTTCCTTTACACAATGGTGTTGGATCTACTAATCCGATCACCATATTGGGAATTATGCGAAAATAAAGGAGCAAGCAAAGGGAATAATTGGAGGCATATGTGTACATGTAAAATATAAAGGGCTAATTTGTGTCCCAGTGGAATCAAATTCAGAGAATTGCAGTCAATTCATTCAAAGAAGAGGGAAGAAATTATGTCAAGTCCTTACCACGCCTTGTAGTGGTAACATGGCGAGATGAATATCACACTAGGGCAACAAGAGGGTACATTCGATTACATGGCATCCCTATCCATTAGACTAGAAAACAAGATTATCTTAGAAAGGTGTGTGCATTGTGAATTGATGTCCTTGAAATTGGTGCCTTGGAAACTAAGTTGGAGCAGCTTCAGTTGGTAATTGATATGTTGACACTATGAATGGATGAGATGATACAGGAAGCAAAAGACTAGGGGATGGAGGAACATGTCAATGCATCAGAAGGAATGGTTCAGAGGCAGGAGAAACTTGACGAGTAGAGTGGAGATGGAGACAACATGAGCATCGACATGGGGCAAGCTTCACCTTTGCAACATATGATTGAAAAGGATGAATACTAGGTTACCTTTGAAACAAGGAATATGTAGCAAGGCCCATGTTTAAAATATTCTAAAATGTTTTGTAGGATTTTGCAAGTTTTTTCCAGGCCCATGTTTTGTAGGTGTTTTTTGGAGATTGTATAAGGAAATTTTGTTTAGAATAGATGTACATAGAACGGGTAAAAATTGTAATAGATGTAAGTGGAATTTTTGAAAGACTAGAGAATAATTAAAGGTTAAATATGTAACAGGTTCTAGCATGCAAACCAACGTATCTTAATGAAAATATACCCTGTAGATTTTATGTTTTTCTGGAACATTGATGTAGATCATGTTTCTTTGCATTGACATGTATTATGTAGATATTGTATATGAAGGAAATAATTAGGTAGAAATAATGCCCATGATGATTGTGTTAGTTTTTCTTTCAAACACTCCCATTGCTGATGATGTTGAAGACTTTCTTTATTTGGAGCTTTTTGAACAATGTAACTAGTTTTTGTTAATATGAAACTAATGTTTTTTATTTCACAAAAAAATGAAAATATACCCATTCTTTAAAAAAAATGAATAGTATCAATGATATTGTGAAGAAAGTTTCAGGTAAGTTTCAACATCTAATCCTCTTGGTACTTCAAGATGGAACAAGTGAATCTCTCATATTATTTCTTCAAATATGATTTGGACTTCACTTGGGAGAATGGTTAATGAGGGCATGCAGCTATTGGGTGTTCCTTCGATGTCATAATTATATTTTCAACATAATAATGATATATCAATTTCTAGAAGTGTTGATCACAAAGAACAAATTCTTTGAAATGTGTGATGATTATTTCTCAATCATCAACATACTTAGGGCCATCACTAATCCATTAAAATAAAAAATGTTGTGAGTAATTGATATGACACATGATAACTATATGAAAAGTTATTCATAGTGTGTAATATACCCATAGATTGAATTTAGAGCAGCATGCTCATACCTACTTGAAAATTTTGTATGCCAAGCTGGAAAAGGCAAATACTTCTATACCAAGGTTAGGTAAGAAGAAAAACATTATTAGTAGTGTCATGAACCTCTCAACTTCTTTACCTAGCATGCTTACACATGGAAAGAAAATACCAAGGTTAGGTAAGAAGAGAAACATTATTAATTCTGTCATGTATCTCTCAAATTCTTTACCTAACATGCTTACACATGAACAAAAAATTGGGGGCTTTGTCTTCTTTAGCCTTTCCTTTATAAACATGGGTTAAAGGGTCATTGTCTCTTCATTGGTTAAATGACTCAAAGATCTTCAAGAACCAATGGTGGATCAATATGGGTTTATTTATTATTATAATTATTATTATCATCATCATCTAAGAGGAGAACATCAAATAACCCATCGCATGAAACTCTATTACAAACTTAATCTTATGAAAACTATTCATTCTACAACTAAGATTATATGAAATCACATGGGGTAAAAGTTGATATAAATTGTTATAGGTTAAATAGAAAGTTTCCACCAATATTAATGTAGAAAATGGATAATTATGTGAGCCATAATGAAATTCACTATGCATTTACATTTACATCCCTTTTAATAACAAAAAAGGTGTTTGAAATTCTTGTATTTGGTCCCCTCATAATGTGACACACACATGAAAACATAGATGGAACTTATGAGATGATATAAGCTTGAAAACAAAGTGGAAAGACATGTTTTCATTTCCATAGATGATGGACACATATAGGACATGTGAGGACAAAAATAGGCTTTGTTTCATATATAATTTATTAACTCTTTAACTTCCCAACTTTATGGATCCAAACATGTTGCATGGTAACTACAAGATAAGTGGTATCAAAGGATGTCAATACTTCAAATTTCAACTCATTAACTACATGCATATTATGAAAAGCATTGGTTTAGGATGAAAGTGGTCACCTCTTGTTAAAATATGACATTCTTTATCTGAAATGGAGTAGATTAGAAATACTCTGCTAATTCCCCATTCAGAATAAAACCCAGTATGCTTATCATTTTCTTATCAAGTGCTTAAGGATTCACCATGTTTGCTTAATTAACTGATTCCCATGAGAGTTTCTTATGTAAATGTTATAAATAATTTAACATAAAACATATGCTGAACAACAACAAAATAACAACAAAGAACATCAAAATACAACACACAACACAAATATTTGATGAGGAGTTCACCCCTCCTGGGATACATCTCCTTAGTCCAACTTCCAATGCTTGGGCCTCTCTATTATGTTCAAAATTACAACAAAAGTGTTCTTACAATGCTCAAATACCTCTGCAACCTGTCTCCATGAGTTCAGAATACTAAAAAATGGCTATCTAGCTTCTTTTTGCATCCAATTTGGATAAGAATAGAAGAAGTTATGACTTCTCCTAGTTCTCCCACTATTTGTTCCACAAATTTCTCCAAAACCAACATAATCCATCAAATTCGCTCCCAAATCTGCTAACTAAGTGAGAATTTGGCTGCGTTGTAGGCCATAACCTGTCGGCCATATCGCAAATCACAATTGACAAGGACCGACGACTTAAAGTATGTGAACACGATGGAAATGTGTGATTGTGCAATGTGATATTAGCGGACTCGATGGGAACTTAAACTATAACACATAACATATTGCGTTTGGGACTCATCGTATTTCACTATCGGTGGATAATAACACACACACACACACACACACACACACATATCGGCGTGTATTTTGTGCGATATGTGATTGCGATATATGGCATCGCAAACCTTCCTTGCTCGAGGGCCGATTATTTAACATGATTCGCTTGCGACTTGCAATTGTGATATGTGGGGGCCAATGGAGACCTGTCACTTGTCACTTCCTCATTCGCTGAAAGGCTTTGCCATGTCATCCAATCCTGCCATGTAGACAAGTCAAACTTGAACTTTGAATTGCTCTAACTTCTGCATACGAGCTCGGATTTGAGTGTCGTTCACACCGTTGGATTTAGAATGTAAAGCTCTTCGATTTGAAGCTGAGTTTAATAGAATTCTGACATTTTGATTTTTGAGCATAAACTTGAGCACCTGAGCATTCCTCCCCACTGAAAGCCTTTTGGACCCCAAAATATTAGATTTAGTTATTGAACGGATGAGGGTACACTTCCCTCACCTTCCCCTCTTAAATCCATTTAGCCTTTGATGTATTTGTACCTTTGAGACCCACTCGAAGATAATTAACATTTCCCCTCTTTGATGATCTCGTTCTTCTACCAAGTATGGTGTCTTGCTAAAGCTCATTAAGAAATTCTGGAGAAAAATATTCAATTGATGGAATTTGTACACTTTCTCCTTGATCTTCAATCAAAGGAGGCTCATACAATCTAAAATTTTCAACATTAACAACAGAATAAGTTTGCATTTATGAAGGCAAATCAAGCTTGAAAGCATTATTACCAATCTTTTCCAGAATTTTAAATCGACCATAATGGATTGGTTTCATCTTTTTACCTTCACCTTGAAGCCTTTCCTTGCTAATGTATAGCCAAAATTCATCACCTACTTGAAACTGATGATCCACACAATGCTTATCATACCTTGCCTTATACATGCCTTGACTATTTTCTAGTTGTTCTTGAACTGTTTGACGAATCAACTGAATTTGGTCAACGAATTTCTTTTCTCTTTCTATGTTGCTATGTCCATATACAACTACATCTTTCTCAAAGATGAGATCAAAAGGAGATTTAGGAAAAGAACCAAGACATACCTCAAAAGGTGAAGTTAGAGTAAAAGAGTGTTTTGTTCGGTTGTAAGCATGTTGAATATAATGAAACTATTCATCCCACAACTTAGGATGTTTGCTGCAACATCCTCTTAGCAAATGAATAACTGTTCTGTTAACCATTTCAGTTTGACCATTTGTTTGTGTGTGGAAGGCTGTACTTTTCTTCAACTTGGTGTCCATCAAGTTCCATAAACTTGACCAAAAATTCCCAACAAATTGAGAATCACGATCACTTACAATAGGAGTAGGTAATCCAAAATGAACCCATACATTTTGAAAGAAAATTTAAATTGTTTGTTCAACTGTAATTTGTTTTTTACAAGGCATTAACATGCACATCTTGCTGAACCTATCCACAACTACATACAATTAATCATGACCTTTTCTTGATAAAGGAATACCTCCTACAAAATCCATAGAAACACTCTCCCATGGATGCGAAGGCACTGGAAGTGGTGTGTACAATCCTAGTTTCCTATTACTAGGCTTACTGACTACACACAATGAACAACCTTTGATAAAACATGACACACTTTCAAGCATACGAGGCTAGTAAAAATACCTTTGAAGATTTGCCACTGTTTTACTTACACCGAAATGTCCAACAATAAGAGAAGTGTATGCTTCCCTTGTGACTTTTACTCTCTTTCCCTGTGGAACAAAAAGTTTTCCCACATGATACAACATATTATCATGTACATGGTAGTCTAATTCCTCAACTTGGTGGCCTTGACTCAAGTTTGAATATACCTCTTGAAAGTCAGCATCATGTGCGTATTGTTCAACATAACTTTGAGGCAAAACATAATTATTATTGAGTAAAATGGTTACATTAACAATCGGTATAAAAAGCATATCAGCAACTCTGTTATAAATACCTTTCTTATACCTGATCACCAAGTGGAATTGCTGTAAAAATCCCATCCAACGAAAGTGCCTTGATTGCTGCAATTTTGTTTGAGATTGAAGATATTGCAAAGGTTTATGATCGGTGTGAATAATGGTTTCTTTACCCATCAAGTAATGCTTCCATTTCTTCACACTTTCACCAATGCGTAAAGCTATTTTTCATACGTAGGATAATTAATAACAACACCATTAAAAATATCAGAATGAAATGAAATGGGCTTACCATGATGTAAAAGCACTGCACCCATGGCGTAGTCACTTGCATCTGTTTGTATTTCAAATGGTTGTTTCAAATCTGGTAATGCTAAAATTGGGGCTGAAATGATTTTTTGTTTTAAAGCATCGAATGCTTTTCGCTGTTTTCCTCCCCACTGGAAGAAAACCTTCACGCTAGTCAAAGCATGTAGTGGAGTTGCAATGGAAGAGAAATTGGAAATGAACTTCCTCCAGTACTGCTATGCTCCCAGAAAAATCCTTACTTTTGTGATGTATTGGCCAATTCATAATGACCGAAACTTTAGAGGGGTCAATCTTCAACTCACCTTTTCCAACTATGTGGCCCAAATGCACTAAGGAACTTTTCCCAAATTCACATTTAGACATCTTCAGAAATAACTGTTCTTTTTCCAAGACATCCAACACTTTCCTCAAATTCTTGACTTGCTCTTCTCATGATTGGATGAATATAAAATATCATCTAAATAGACAATTACAAACTCATCAAGAAATGATCTTAAAACATCATTCATAACTCTCATGAATGTAGCTGGAGCGTTGCAAAGACCAAAACGCATAACCAGCCACTCAAACAATCCCTGTTTGGTTTTAAAAGCAATCTTTGAAATATCCTCCTCAGCTATTCTAACTTGATGATATGCACTTCTCAAGTCTAATTTAGTGAAATATTTTTCATTTTTCAACTAATCTACAAAATTATGTATTCTGGGCAGTGGGTATCGATTCTTTATGTTAATTTTGTTCAAAGCTCGATAATTTACACACATGCACCAGGTTCCATCTTTCTTGGGTACCAAAACAATTGGTGAACCACATGGTGAATTCGAGGGATGAATTGCACCTTTATCTAACAATTCCCTAATTTGTTTCTTAATTTCTAAACTTTCTAGAGTCGACATTTGATACATACCGATGTTTGGGAGTGGACAATCTTGTTGTAGTTGAATTTCATGCAGAATTCTCCTTTTTGGTGGCAATCCATTTGGTTCTTGAAATATATCTCCTTATTTATTGACCACATCAACCAATTCATCTTTCAACTTCACATCACATCCTACAAAGGATTCATGCTCCGTGTCATTCTTATTCTTGATCACAAGGAGCACGAGACTCTTGATGGAATTGACCAGTCACTTCATTTTCCCTACGCTTTCCAAGGATAGATTAAGATTCCTATGATGGACTTTCACAATATATTCCACTCCGTCTTTGAATAAATGATATTTGTTTGCAAATTTATAAAAAATAACTTTCCTATCATACAAATACAGGCTTCCCAACACAATTCCAAAAATATCCAGCGGCAACACATTTAATTCGACTTCATCAATGAAATTGGTAGTAATAGTAAAACTGAAAATGCATTTTGTTGTGATTTGAAGCTTTGGATCCTTAGTTATCAAACCCAACAGATACGGATTTTATGATGAGGCACAGTTTCCAGATTCGATTTCTTGACCAAGTCTGTAGAAATTAAATTTTCCTGAGATCCACTGTCAAACAACGTATCAATCTTGGTGTGTTTGGAAATAACTCTAATATGGAATAAATCAGTAATGGTTTCTTCATTTGAATAATTGTTGGAGTTATTTGTTGCGCTGGTGCTTACCACATCTTCCTTGCTTGCTTTTTCCATGACTTTTCCTTTAGTGATTGTGGCTACAATCTTTGATTCATTACCTGAGTCATAACCCAAGTCTTGTTGTACAACAACATTTGTCTTTTTTTTCCCTTTATTGTTATATTTCTTTGGTCGTAATTCAAGATGAAGCTTCCAACAATGCACTTCATCATGTCCCTCTTTGGAACAATTCCTGCACATAGGTTTCTCCCCGTCTCTCTTAACAAAAGCATTTTTCTTCTTCTTTCCTTTTGCACCACTCTGGATTGAATTCTTCTTATCTTCTTTCTTAACATTTTCCCCTCTTGCTTCGAGGTGTGTAGCTTGAACATAGAACTCATCAATATTTGTGGGATTAAACATAAGAATGGTGTGTCAAAGATAGCTATGCAAACCTCCTATATATTTCAGCAAAGTATATTGTGACTACAAATCTACTCTTAGCATAAGGGCTCTTCTCCTGAATTCTTGAGTATACGCTTGCACATTTTGATCTTTTAACTGTCTGAAGTTTTGCCAATTCATGATAGATTTTTGCATATGGGCTAAAGGGTAGAATTGTCTTTTTATAGCAGTAATGAAATCAGACGAAGTAATAGATATCTTACCATGGTTTTTGATCTCGTCTTAAGTCTTTTATTCCCTCCATACAAGTGCTGTACCCTCCATTCTCAATGAAGCCAACTGAATTTTTATGTCATCCTCTTGAAGGTTTTGAATCCTACAATAGACCTCCAACTGATGAACCCAATTATGAAGCTTCTATGAATTTACTTCACCATTATACATATGCAACTCGAATTTAACATCAAGCTTTAGAAAAGGTGTTTTGATAGTTCCTTTTGTAGAATGATATTGAGTATGAGTAAGGGTTGTATTAGTGGAAGAGTGTGAAGATACTTCTGAAGTAGAAGATGAAGAAGATGGTGGAGAGGGTGGAGGCTTGTATCCATTCCCATTACCTCCTTTTTCATTACCTCCTTCTGAAGAGCCTTCTCCTTTGGGAGGTTTGGGACTTTCTCCTTGCAATATTCTATTCCTCTCTTCATAGAGGACCTTCACCATGTCTGTCATATCAAAGAAAGCCTTTATGAAGGTCTTTTCAACTTCTGTCATGATAGGTTCTCCTTCATGAGACACAGTCTCTAAAGACTCAATTGTAACTTCTAGAACTTGAGGATGTACTAGTGTAGAAGACTTTGGCAACCTTTCTCTTCTTCCCCTTGAGCCAACTATAGGGCTTTCAAACAGCTTCCCTTCTCCTCTTTTGAGTTTTAACCTTGTTAGAATGACACAAACTTGCAAACAATTAAATCCTTCTTTCACAAAGAAAATATAGTAAGCAAAAACCAGTGCGTTGATACCAACTTGATCTGAAATGGAGCAGATTAGTAATGTTGTGCTAATTTCACATTCAGAATAAAACCCAAGATTCTTATAATTTTCTTATCAAGTGCTTAAGGATTCACCATGTTTTCTTAATTAACTGATTCCCATGAGACTTTCTTATGTAAATGTTATAAACAATTTAACATAGAACGTATGCTGAAAAACAACAAAATAACAACAAAGAACATAAAAATACAACCCACAACACAAAGATTTGATGAGGAGTTCACCCCTCCTGGGCTACGTCTCCTTGGTCCATCTTCCAATTCTTGGGCCTCTCTATTATGCTCAAAATTACAAGAAAAGTGTGTTTACAATGCTCAAATGTCTTTGCAACCTATCTCTGTGAGTTCAAAATACTCATAAATGGCTATCTAACCTCTTTTTGATCCAATTTCGATAAGAACTGAAGAAATTATGGCTTCTCCTAGTTCTCCCACTATTTGTTCCACAAATTTCTCCAAAACTAACATAATCCTACAAATTCACTCCAAAATCCACTAACTAAGCGAGAATTTTGCCGCGCCGCAGGCCATAACCTGTTGGCCATATCACAAATCGCAATTGGCAAGGACCGACGGCTTAAATTCTGTGAACACAACAGAAATGTGCGATTGTGTGATTCGAATTCCGCGGACCCAATGGGAACTTAAATTGTAACACATAACATATTGCATTTGGGACTCATCGCATTTCGCTATCGACAGATATATATATATATATATATATCGGTGGTACTGGGTGCGATATGCGATTGTGATATATCACATCGCAACCCTTCCCTGCTCGGGGGCCGATTATTTAACACGATCCACATGCGACTTGCGATTTTGATATGCAGGGGCCAATGATGGCCTGCCACTTGGCACCTCCTCATTCGCTGAAGGGATTTGCTACGCCATCCAATCCTGCCATGTAGACAAGTCAAACTTGAACTTTGACTTGCTCTAACTTCTGCATAGGAGCTCAAGTTTGAGTGTTGTTCACACCGTTGGATTCAAAATGACTAGCTCTTCGATCTGAAGCTGAGTTTAACATAATTTTGACACTTTGATTTTTGAGCATAAACTTGAGCACCTGATCAATACTTCTCTTGAAGGCCATCCAAGCTTACTTGCATGGAAATCATAATTGTCAAATCTATAGGTAAATAGACCTTATAGTATGGAAGAAATAAAGAAGGATTAGAAGCATATAATTTATTTTCAAAGAAAGGGATTGATAATTTGTTGTGGAAAATAACCCCCCCATTTTTGTATTATTTTATAATAAAATAATGTGGATGCTTTTAATTTTTTACTGTACATATTATTTTTTCCCTTTAAAACCAAAAAAGACTTAATGTTTATATTCCTTTTAGAATTAGGGCTTTATATTATGTATAAATATATGAAGAATGAATGTAGTCAATCACTTTATAATTTAAACACCTTTGGACATTTTTCTTTCAAAGCTTAACTTGGTAGTCACTAAATCGAGCCATCCATAAATTGCAAACCCTTTGATCTCCTGTGAAATTACCCATTGATGATTCAACACTTTAACACATTGGGCTTGTTATTGGATGTTCTTTCCCTTTTATTAGTATTTCATGCTCCACTTTTGTTTCCTATGATAAGGCATTTGTGGCCCCACTTTGCCATGATAACCCAACCTCTATTTTACCTGAATGATCATATATTTTCCCTTATCTGAATGAGTTAGGAAATAACTATAGGGATATTTTTAATATAATATATAGACTGTCGGTCCCCCTCTTGCCATATCATTTTTAATATATCTTTTTCATTGGTCATCACATCTTATCTTCCAAATCGACCTAACCCACATTATCTAGGAGCTATTTCGATTGCATTGCATTTGAACAGGCTAGGAACGGATCTCCTATGCTAGCTCAACTCTGACATCTTATTGTAGGTCTCTCTCCCATGCCAAGATATGCTTGTCTATTGGTCTCGCCCAATTTTTATTCACCATGTTATCTCAGTCCACAACATCCTAGGTTGTTCTATTTCATGATAAGACATTTCCTTCTAGGCTTTAGCCCTATGGATGAAGTGAACTACCATGACAACCTCCACCTCACACTTCCATCCAATCAAGTCATGCTTCATCATCATTTCTTATATATATATTTTTCTGTACAAAAAAATAAATTTTGGTACCTAACACATTTAGTGTAAATATCTCGCATGCATTAAGCCTAAAATTTAAGTAATATTTTCCTATTTTTTGATTGGATTCCAGTTACGCGGTTGATTTTTGTGTTAATATCTACTCCTTGATTACATTTACATAAAGCTCATGTGAACCCTACATATACTGAAATGGAAAAGATAAAGAAAAAGACTCCTTCACAATAACCAACGTGGTCTTTTGTAGAAACAAACGATGAAAATCTTGTAGATGCATTCCTGTTTTTAGACATTGTGTGCACTATGGACTTGGGAATTTCCTCCTGGAACAAAATGTACAAGCTATTTGAACAAGATATTCCTATAGAGGATGTCGAGAAACCAACAAAGCAAGGAGGCAACAAAACTTCTGAAAGGACTGTTAGAGATCCCACCAAGTCTTATTTGCACAGAATTACTGCATGACCAAGTCTCATTCCCTACACATATATGATTCGATGAGTGGTTGAAAAAGTGGGTATAATAGAAAGTAAATTCATTAATTTTGAGGGCACAATTATTGGGTCATTTAAAGTGTAACATCTTCATGGTATGTACCATTTTCCTGAGCCCCAAATTGCATACAATACACAATTTGTTGAGGGATTTGTAAAGGAATAATGTGATGATAAGGAAAAGGACCTCCCAAATTTAATTAAAGAATGGAAAGGAGACCCGAGTAAACATAAAGCAAATTCTACCAGTTTGTATTATATTTTTTCCTTGAATCCCCCTTTTTGCTACATTGTTGCAATGCTTTGCAGACTCTTTGCTTATCAAAATGTTTCCAAATTCCCTAATAATTGGGTTGTCTTATCCAATGGACAAATGATGGTTATAATTTCACTTAGGCCCAAATCCTATCATATAATCTTGTAAAATAGATTCTCCATTTTCATTCCAAGCAAAGGCAACTCATAACCCTCCATTTTACATGTTATCTTATGTTATGGATGTCATCATATTCTCTCTAGAATTTCCAACTATGGGATGGAAATGGATACTTGCTGACCCCCTTCCTATCCACATCTAACATAATATTATTTGGGAAGAGAATTATTTCGACCATTTCTACAATATTGTTCATTTGGTCATGATACCTATTTATAAATCTATTTTTAATTCCAAACCTCCTAGAATATCCCCTTCCACAATGGACTGTCTATCTAGGATTGGGAATTGGTTAGAGGAGAAATTTGGACTTATTTTAGAGTATGGGGAAGTTATGGAAATCCACATGTGTTACCCCTATATATTCCAGATAATATTTTATGTAGGCAGGCACCATACCAAACAATGGCCACCGAGATCACCAAAACCCTCAAATAATGAACTAAAAAGCTTTGGCCTAAGTTTCCCTTACAAATTGGTATATATTTACTTCATAATTTTGTTAGTGATGAAAAGGAGCTCCAAGCCTTGTAAGCATTAAAGCTGGATACAATTCCTGCTAAGGCACATGATCCATCTAAAGTAGCCCTTAATGTAACCATTAATTCTAGTATCAAAAGGTATTATCATGAAGAAAATCAATATGATAAAAAAAATTATGGGGTATCCTCTTATATAGCTATGTGTAATAGATCCCAGGAGTTATCTCAGGAGAAATATAAATTGTTTCTAGTTTACATAGAATCCAGAAGGACCACTTTTCCTTTGCATCTACTTCAACTTCTTGTGGAAAAGGGTATATAATGAAAAGCTACAAATTCTTCTTCTCAACAAGTCAACATGCAGGTCACTCCTTCTATTCAAATTTATTAGATAGAATTTGTTGATAGTGCTAGACCCTCCAATATTAAGGGGATCTCCCTTATATGAAATCCCAACTAGATTTCACACCATTTGGAGTAGGAGTCTTAGTAGTGGGTGGTAATGTTATGCCTTGACTGCAAAAACGTGCATAATGGAATAGGATAACTTTGGGTGAGAGAAAGTGTATGACCCTGCAGAAAAGTCAAGTGTGATGAATGATGGTTCCAATACACGAAGGGAAAAGGAAGTGCACGCCTTGGAAGCCTATAATAGTACTCACCTTGAAAGGAACACACAACCCTAATGACATCACAAGCTAAGATGCAGAATAGTCCACAAGTGAAAGTGATGAATTAACACAACAACATTCATTCAACAAGATTCATACAAATTCAAATGAAATAGTTCATGTGTAAGTTAAATAACATACATTAAAAATACAACAAGAATATTCCTACTATATTCACAACATATACATGAAAGTGTGATGGCTCTGATTTTTATTATAAGTGAAAGTTCCATTCATACATACACCATTGATGACCATTGGCCCCAATAGTGGAACATTAAAGTCAATAACACCTGCTCCTCCAAAGAAGTATACTTGCTCTATGCTACGGAGAAGCCAAGGCTCTTCACAATACTCCCAAGCTCCTTTTAGGCCTAAGCCTAGCCAAAAGCTTAGCTCCAAAAATCCCCTTACATGAGTTATGAGGTTCTATTTATAACAAGAGGGGGTGACTCTTCAACTCCGCTTTGTGACCTTTGGACTACCCTCATGACTCTTCAACTTCTTTAGAAAATGACTCATTACATTACATCATGACTCTTCATATTCCAATATTGACGCTTGGAATTTCACTTACAACATAATTACAAATAATATTACATTTTACACTTGTACCCATATAAGACAAAATAGGGTAGAGACAACTTGACAACCTAACAAGACAAAACACTATGATGCTTTAGTTTGGGAAAACTCTAGCTCAACAAGTTCCACTTGATGCTTCTAAGTCACATGTTGGTGCCAAGATTGGTATTGTGTGATGATATCCCCAAACTATGTGATGGTGTTTGGCTAGAAGCAGACTCTAGCCTCCATGGCATCTAGGTACAATGTCTTGGAACCAATTTCAAGTTCGTTCTGAAGCATGAGAAACATTGTTCTAATTTGGATAGGACCACCAATGTAGTTCTGCATGTTTTGTTTGTCCAAATTCAAATCTTCCTTGGTGGAAATCTGTCTCAAATGATCCAATTACTCTTCGATCTCCTGCCAGACTTGGTTCCTGGGTTTGGCTTTGGTGAGTGAACCAACATATGGGATCTTGTGTGTTTTCACCAATATATCCAAACTACTGAACAACCGTACATATGAGGCTTGAATGTTACCAATAAATGAGGCGAGTTTCTTGTTGTTTCAAATCAACATCTGAACTCTTGCTTTCTCCAGCTCTGCCTGTGGCTTCATTTTATTCACTAAGTCAAGCGGTGCCCCTTTGTATTGCATTGTCCATTCTTACACATAGGCGATGGAAAATTGTATATTCTTGAGAGTTTTAACAAAATATCTTCTCTGCTATTGTAGGCCATCCAAATAGACAATTTCTTTATGTATGATAAAAAATCTCTTGTAGAGATTCTTGATGGTTTCTCTAAGTGTTGATACTTCAACGAGTATCGTTGCTCTGATCTCCTCTAAGTAAACCTATGTGGAAATTGCATTCTGTACTTCTGCACAGAGTTATTCTACCTCTTTGCTCACAACCTACAAGTTTTGTGCCAATTTTTCATTCTCAACCGTCAAATAGTGAATGTTTGAACTTGTTGCTCCTACAAAGGCCAAGTTGGCTTCGGCAATGGCATTAGGATGCTTCTTGGTGTCCACCACTATCACCCTTTCTCTAATGAATGCAGGTCATGCATGATCATCCGGAAAATGCTTTCTCCTTGCTTGTACAATCCTTTTTTGGAACTCATCAAATGAAATATTGTACACATCCATTACCAGATCATCATCAAGGGGAACAACATCCCCTTCCTCATTCGGGGCTAGCTCTGCTATTGGAGGTTTTGGAGACTGAATGGTGACCAGTGGTGTGCTCGAAATCAAATCAACATCTTTATTCTACATCTCATGTTCCATCTCCATGTATGTTACTTGAATCAAGTGCTCAATTTACTGAGAAAGCTCCCAATCCTGCATCTATTCACCTTCCTCCTCAACTATTGGTTGGTTCTATTCCTTCTCTTCAACCTATATCAACGTTGTTTCTTCTGGAGTTGTACCTTGCCTTTTTTCTTCTTCCTACTTCTGCTTCTCTTCATGTTCTCTCCTCCTCAACTCCTTTTCTTCCTCCAGTTTCTGTTTTGCCTCATGTAGCCTCAGTTTCGCTTCCTACAACCTTTGCTTTTCTCTCTTCCTTCTCTATGCTCTCTATATCCTTTGCTTCCTCTTTGCTTCTACTACTAAAGCTTCTTTCATGATAATATGATCTTCTTTCATCTTGAAACTTTGTTCTCCCTCTGGACTATCGACAATCTTCCTCTTTCCCTTGTTTTGCGTAGGATTATTGCCTTCTACTGTTGTTTCTTATGGAATTACTGCCATCTGTGGATTAGCCTGTGAAGTCCCTGCTAAACTATCTAGCTCACACAATCTGGAGGCCTTGTAGCAATTTCTCCAAGGTTCCTCCTCCGGCTAATGAAATGCCCCGCTGATCCACTGAAAGTAAATTCTCACACAATGGTCTCTACAAATACTATGAGGATCATACAGATTAAAGTACCAAGTACTGAATGCAAATTTGCTATCTACTTTCCCTTGAAATCCATGAATTTCAAGTTCTTTATCTCATATAATACTATTTGTAAAGGAAGAGTGAGCCATGGTGCTTTCTTCTTCTTGATCAAAGCTGCTGACAACCCTATGGCGAGATGATATGACACTTCTTGCCTGACAATTTTTTCGGTGGTATACCTTGGTAAAACATGTAGGGGCTTCTCTCTGCTTAACACTCCATGGAAGGTACCACCTAGTGATGCATACCAATCTACGATGTCTGCTATCGCCTCCATTGCTCCTCATGACATGAAGGTTGGATCTTCTTTAAAGATAATCTTATAAAGCAGGATGTTGAAGTGGTCAATTAGTTGTTCCATTACCCCTCGATGATTGCAATCTGAAAGAAACTTGTAATAGATATGCATGACATATTCTCATGGTGTCCATGTCCAGTTCATGCCAGGGAACTGCTGTTGTGCACAAATTGCATCCAGTAAATATCCAGACATATAGAACCTTGCTTGCTCATCCTTGGAAGGATTCCAACCCTGTGCTACATGGACTCTCAATTGTTCAAGCAACATATATGACTAGTTGCATGACATCCCCTCATTCAAAACTTGGTTCAATAAGACTACCCACCCTTCAGGAAAGGTCTTCGTGCTTTACTGACCATGGATCCTACAAGCTAAGATTACTAAGAGCTAGTAGGCCTTCCTGAGGGACTTTGCCTTGTATAAATGGGTGGGTGTCTGTCGTAACTTCGATGGCTCTTTCACCAAGCCTTTGAAAATGTCTCGTGTATTCACATAACTATTGGTGTCATAATAGAATGAGTCAATGAGCTTCACTGGCTTGGGAAAGTCATACATGCATTGATAATATTCTACTTGAAAGGTAGCAAGCTTCTGTCCACTGGAACTACTCAATGTCATGGTATTTTGATCAATGTGTGAGACAATCCAATTGATGACATATGGACACGAGAAGGCTATATATCTACATGAAACCTTGTGCAGTCCTGACTACTAGATACTGAGATACACTCGTTGATCCTCTAAATCTGCCTCAAGGCTTTTTGCTGAAATATCTTCATTAACTTGTTGTCGTGTTAGTGTTGATCCCTTTTCTATAAACAATCGAGTGCTTGCATACATTGGCAAGTGTACTGATGTTTGCTCAATTGCTTCCCCAATACTGATTCCAATGGTCTCTTTTGAAGTAGCTCTCTTTGGTGCCATGGTAACAATGACTGTTGGAGAAAAGTGATTCACAAGTGTGGTACACGTGGGACAAAAAGGACACTCATGGCACGAAAGAATTAGCTTCAACAAATCTATCTTCAAAGCATGATGAAGTAGCAATCTTGGAAATTGTAGAGAAGGATTACATAATTTTTATCAACAAGGGAGATTGGATGAATGTGGAACTGCATACTGTGCAGTCCCAACAACCAAGGATGAAGCTCGAGGCTTGGGATTATGCAATGCACATTGCCAACCTAGGAAGAGACTAGGAGAGATTATGCATCGAGTAGTCTTATTGGCCAAGGTGACAGGCTGACCCTTGGAACTGTGCAGTATGCTGTTGGGGCCAACCGATACTACACATTACATAGATCTAGAGGCCAAGCTTGTGGCTTGAGTCTTAGGATTGTGTAGTGCCCAGCTGGATAAGGCAAGAGCTAGCCAAAGCAAGTATAGATCTGCTCGGTGGAAGTGTGAAAAATAAGCAAAAGTGAGTGATGATGTGACATTGAGTGTAAAATTCTAAGTACGAGTAAATCAATGTAGATCAAGAGAAACAACTAACAAAACAAAAAGGAAAATCAAATATGTGAGGAGAGTCCCCACAACAGTGACTATTGATGCGAAAATAGGAAAGCTAATTCGACAATTGTTAAAGGAAAACAAAAACTTAAAACAACACTTCTACAAGTTAAAACAAGTTGAAACACCAACAACTATGAAGAGAAATAAGTAAAACAACACTCACACAAGCGAAACGACAAAAAACGATAGAAAAAGCAACAAAACACGACAAAAGTGAAACTCACCCAGAAAAGGGACGACGACCGCACTAACTGTTCATTGATCTCCTCAAGAATGATATACCCCTAATATAGAATTTGAAAATGATATCTAGAGGCATCAATTACATATATTTGAGCGAATTAGGGTTTATGACACACATGCCTAAAATAAGGGAAAAAGCGACACTTGGTGGAAGTTTCTAAAAATATCGAAAGTGCCTCCTTCGGGATATTAAAACTAGATCCCTGTAGGAATTTACAGGGTAAGTTCCTCAGACATAACACCAAAAGGACACCGCTCACAAACAGATCACAGATCAATACACCAGTATTTTGACGTGGTTAAAACCCTCAGAGAGGAAAACAGTCCACGACCTGCACCAACGTGGCTACTACAGGCAATTTATTAATAAAAGAATGAAAATTTACATAAGCTTCTCTCATGCACGGTTAACCTACAAATGACCCTCCATGCGCTTTAAATAGAATTCATGGACCAATGGGTGTCAAGCCACGGATCAAGTGTCGGTAATACCGAGGAGAGAATGAACCGTCGGATCACTACATATCGTGACCGTCGGATTGTAAGTTACAAAAGTACATAGTAAAGAAACACACTTTACCTAACTCTATACTAGACCAAGTTATACTTAACTATTCCTATGTTTCGGAATATCCTAACAGGTTTTTCGGAAGTGGCCACAATGGAAGCCTATCATATGATCTCATCTACATCATCTAAGTATAAGAAGAGCTCCAACCATTTTTATAGTGAGGATCATCACGAGGTGTTGCCACCAAGCCCCATAGAATCTTTGTAGCAATCAATTTTCTAGGCTTGGGCGGCAAATCTGAATAAGCACTCGACAAGTGCTTAGGTAGATAGGTCTTTAGAATATGGTACCTCTTCTGATCCTTGGTCTCATATACATTCTACAGATGAAGGAATCATCCAATCAATGATGATAGGAGAGACGTCGTGGGAAGATTACCACCATCGTTCCCAACTTCGAGATGACAATGAAGATTATTCAAACGAACTCAATCATCCTTGAATTTTTTATTTTTTATTAAATTTTGTAAATACAGTAGATTCCGAGCGAAATCTGGCTGACAATACAAGATACAACTCAATCCACACAAATGTGTGTTTTGTGTTGGTTTTGATTGATTGCTTGGTTTTGTAGTTCCTAAGGACGGAATCCAACTTGACCCATTTAAGGTTCAGGCAATCTTTGACATGCCACCACCTTCAAATTTGCTTTAGATTCAGAGACTCCAAGGGAAAGCTAACTTTCTAAGGAGGTTCATTCCACATTATGTTGAGCTCGCTAAAGGTTATATACGTCTTTTGAAAAAAGGGGTACCCTTCCACTGGGATCAGGTTGCACAAGCTTCCTTTGATTCTTTAAAAGATTCCATAATAAAAGCATCATTAATGTATGCTCGTGACTCTAAAAAACACTTCAACCTGTATCTCACCGCTGCAGATACAACCATCGCTATGGTTTTAGTGCAAGAAGATAATGGAATTGAACATCCTATATATTATTTAAGTCACAATCTTAATGATACAAAAAGCAAGTACTTTTATGTTGAAAAGTTGGCTTTAGCAATCGTTCAAGCAGTACAGAGATTTTGACACTATGTACTCTTTCGCAAAACTACCATTGTGTCAAATTGCAACCCTATGACCTACATGTTGTCACACCAATTACTAGGTGGAAAATATTCCAAATGGATAGCCATTTTCCAGGAGTTTGATCTGAAATTCACCAAATCCAAATCAAAGAAATCTCTCGTCTTTGTAGAGTTACTTTGTGACCTTCCCTCCTCATCCGATTTAAAATCCAAAGCATCAATCGTGGATGAGACTCTATTTCTAATTTCATCAAGTGATCCGTGGTACGGAGATATACTGGTCTATCTCTAGACCCAAACTTTTAGGCCTAACCCCTCTCGCTCTGAACAACGACATACTTGATACCAAGCCAAAGACTATCTGATTGTTGGTGATACACTTTACCATCGTGGTGTCGATACAGTTCTATGAAGGTGTCTCACGCATGAGGAGGCTGAAATTTTTTTGAATGATTGTCATTCAGGTGCTTATGGGGGGCATCTATATGGTTACGCTACTGCACAAAATATCTTACGAGCTGGTTACTTCTGGCCCACCATATTCAAATATTTCATAATTACAGTCAGAAGTTGCCATGTTTATCAGATTTTTGATCGCAAAACCAGATTACCACCTGCACCACTGCATCCAGTAGTTGTTGTTGGGCCATTTTCTAAACGGGGCATTGATTTCATGACATGTAACCCCACCTCGGCTGAGGGGCATGGGTATATTATAGTCGTTGTCGACTATTTTACAAAATGGGCCGAGGTGATGCCTACATTAAACAACAACGGTGAAATGACTATTCTTTTCTTTTTCAATCATGTAGTTTCTAGATTTGGTGTACCACAGGCTATAGTCATAAGCCATGGGTCACATTTTCGCAATCACATGATGATCGAATTAACTGCCAAATTAGGACTTTCCCATGATAGTTCTACTCCATATTATCCACAGGCTAACGGACAAGTTGAAGTAATCAACAAAGTCCTTAAGCGCATGCTGCAGAGAATGATTGGAGTCCATAAACATAATTGGCATTTAATCCTATGCTCATCTCTGTCAGCATATAGGAATTTGGTGAGAAATGTGACCGAATTTATGCCCTTTTAGTTGGTGTGTGGTCTGGAAGCAGTCTTACCAATTCAGTGTGAAATCTCATCCCTCAAGCTTGCAATTGATCTACTTCCTGAAACTTCTAAAGAAGAGGCTCATTTCTTGGAATTAATCCATCTGGATGAAACCTGTCATGATGCCATGTTGGCTAACGAAGCGCATAAGAAACACATCAAGGCACAATATGACAAAAATTTCAAGCCTTGTGTCTTCTCAGAAGGTGACCTGGTCTTGCTTTACGATCAGGATTCTGAAAAATTAGGAGCAGGTAAATTAAAACCATTATGGATGGGCCCTTACATTGTTAAACGAGTATTGACAATAGGAGCCTACGAGCTAGTCGATTATGCTGGGATTCCACTGTCGCAGCCCCAAAACGGGTTGTATCTTAAACGTTACTATGCTTGATTAAGTGTAGTAAACTCATTGTACATATGCTTTTATTGCATTTTTGAGTGTTTTCTTTTTAGAGTTGTCATTTTGGTTAGGTAATCCACTTCACATTTGTTGCAAATGTCAGATTTTTTGGAACCATTTGTTGGATGTGTCGACGGAGCTAGTCGTAGTACGCAGAACCTATCTTCTGTGGCCTAGGCCATTTGGTGTGTGATCTAGAAGCAGTCTTACCAATTCAGTGCGAAATCTCATCCCTCAAGCTTGCAATCGATCTGCTTCCTGAAACTTCTGAAGAAGAGGCTCATTTCTTGGAATTAATCCATCTGGATGAAGCCTATCATGATGCCGCGTTGGCTAATGAAGCACATAAAAAATGCATCAAGGCACAATATGACAAAAATTTCAAGCATCATGTCTTCTCAGAAGGTGACATGGTCTTACTTTACAATCAGGATTCTAACAAATTAGGAGTAGGTAAATTTGAACTATTATGGATGGGCCCTTACATTGTTAAATGAGTATTGACAAAAGGAGCCTACGAGCTAGTCGATTATGATGGGATTCAATTGTCGTAACCCTGAAATGGGTTGTATCTTAAACATTACTATGCTTGATTAAGTGTAGTAAACTCATTGTACATATGCTTTTGTTGCATTTTTCAGTGTTTTCTTTCTAGAGTTGTAATTTTTGTTAGGTAATCCACTTCACATTTGTTTCATATGTCATAATTTTTGCAACCGTTTGTTGGATATGTCGACGGAGCTAATCCTAGTACACAGAACCTATCTTCTGCGACCTAGGCCATTTTCGCTCCAAGCAGCGAGTTAGTGAGTTTCAGGGGGATATGTATTGGTCGATCAACAAACAACATCGCTGAGTATAGCACGTTGATTGAACTTCTCTCTAATGCCATTTCACATGGCATATGCCATTTCAAATAGACATTTGCAGCATTTGTAAAAAAAGCATTTCAAATAGACATTTGCAACATTTGTAAAAAAAGCATTTCACATCAACATTTGCATTATGATTTCATCACTTAACCAAAATAAAACTCCAAAAATCAAAAGTAGATAGTTGTTTATAATTTTTACAAAATGTTTTGTGTCTATGAAAAAATCGGTCATCTGACCAAGAAACTCAAAACGAATGCAGAAAAGCATCCTAGACTAGTGATGCTGGTGATAACATGTCACTGCCTATGCTATCATGTGCAGGAGCCTAGTCCAATGACTCGATATGCCAGTAGTATGGCGTTGTAACCTGAAAGGTAACTCATCAGTCCTGACATCCTGAATACCAAGAGTGAGGCCCTTGATCTGATCCTACACAAATGTTAGGGTCTCTAATATGTCCAAATCCCGAAGGATGGCCGTCCCTACAGCCTCTCCTGCTGGAGGATGATGCTGGGTCAGAACAATTGGTTGTAATCCTCTTTCTATTCTTGATATTAATAAAGCTATTCAAGTTTTCCTCCACATTCTTGTATGTTTGATTGTATATGCATTTG
>APFE031166946.1:0-13052 GCA_000404065.3 Pinus taeda | reverse complement strand
CACTACATAGTTACCTTAGACATTCATTATTATTGTTTGAACCAACTACTATTGACTCGGCCAGTGTAAAGGCCATCCATATTTAGAATAGGGGAAAAAATGAAAGGGATAATCATTTCAAGGAACCACCTTTCAAACCTCCCAATGGCAAAGCCAAAGTGAAAGGAAAAGGAAAGGATAAGAGGGAAACATCAACCAAGAAAGATGAAGGGGAAAGGCCTTATTGTGCTAACTGCAAAAAGGAAGTTCATGACGACAATCATTGTTGAAAACTATACCCAGAAATGAGACTAAAGAAGTATGGAGGAAAAGGCAAGCAGAAGACAGTGGCAACTATGAAGTAAGACCTTGAATTTTATTTTGAAGATGAAGTGTTGGTCACAACAACAGGAACAAAAGGTAATCTTACACTTCATGTTAATTCTAAATCACATGAAGGCACTAGTTCAATATATGAGTCTCTTCCTAATGAACAAAAGAGAATTGAGCTAATTCATATTAGAGTTATCATAAATCATACAAAAGTGGAAGCTCTATTTGATACTGGATCCCAATCAAACTTAATTTTAGAGTCCTTGGTAAAGAAGCTAGGCTTAGAAACAAAACCACATCCAAAACCTTACCCACTTGGATGGATACATGATAAAGCAAATTTGAATGTAACAAAGTAGTAAAAGGTTAAATTTGTGATCGCTTCTAAGTTAGTGGATCAGGTAAAACTTTATGTGATACCATTTGATATCTTTGGCATGGTGTTAGGGAGTCCATATCTATATGATAGAAAGGAAATCTTCTTCCATCATGAAAATAAATACCAAATCATAAAATATGGAGTAGAATATATAGTAAGGGTTTATCAAACTAAAATTAATGCCAGTCTTGTAAGTGTAGGAAAAATGAAGAGGTTGGTGAATTCCAGTAAGGGTTACATGCTTATGGTTATAGGGGGGAAAGATGCAAAATTATCTAATGCCTTCCAGGGTTGTGATCATGTACTTAAAATGAATTATGTGAATTAGTTTCTAACTATGATGAGATGTTTCAAGTACCAAGGGGATTACCTCTGAAGAGGGAAATCCAACATGAGATCCATTTGCAGCATGG
Source organism: Pinus taeda (assembly GCA_000404065.3). Classification (NCBI taxonomy): domain Eukaryota; kingdom Viridiplantae; phylum Streptophyta; class Pinopsida; order Pinales; family Pinaceae; genus Pinus; species Pinus taeda. The sequence continues at coordinate 11,948 of APFE031166946.1, read as the reverse complement.
TGCTCATTTACCAAATATTGGCATGTATAGGATGTCAACCATTGAGATGGAGGAGATCAGAAAGCAAGTGCAGGAACTATTGAACCAAGGGTTCGTCAGACCAAGCACTTCTCCATGCAGCTCATCAATTGTCTTAGTGCCAAAGAAAGATGGCACATGGAGGATGTACATGGATTACTGAGCACTAAACAAAATCATGGTGAAAAATCGTTACCCTCTTTTGTGCATAGATGATTTATTATATCAGTTATGAGTGCTATCTATTTCACCAAATTGGATTTGTGTAGTGGATATCACGAGGTCTGAATTGCAGAGTAGGATGTTTGGAAAACCACCTTCAATACCAAACAGGGGTTGTTCGAAAGGATGGTGATGCCATTTAGACTTTGTAATGCTCCAACCACTTTCATGAGGGTCATGAATGATCTCTTTAGGCCTTTCATTGATGAATTTGTTCCTGTATATCTACATGATATTATTTCCATTATTAAAAGTTGGAATTAACATGTATGCCATGTGAAGAAAGTGCTTGATGTATTGAAAAAAGAAAAAATCTATCTAAAATTGTCAAAAGTGAGTTTGGGAAAACCTCTTTGGTTTACCTACATCATAATGTTAGTCATGGTCTGTTAAAAATAGATCCTTCTAAAGTTGAAGCAATTGTAAATTCGCCTAAGCCTACTAGAGTAACCAAGGTTAGCAGCTTTTTGCATGTAGTACAATATTGGAGGAGATTTATTACCAATTTCTCTATTATTGCAACACCTTTACACACATTAACAAGTGTAAAGAAAATATTTCAATGAGGAGGAAAGCAACATAAGTCCTTCAAAGCATTGAAAAAAATTATCAACACCGCACCAGTCTTAGCCTTACCATATCTCCAACAGCCATTTGAGATCAAGATAGATGCCAAAAGATGTGCCATGGGAGATGTACTGATGCAACAAATGAAGCCCTAATGTTACCATTTAGAGAAGTTCTCTCAGGTTGTGATAAACTATCCCACTTATGATAAGGAGTTATATGCCTTGGTCCAGAGTGTGAAAAAGTGGAAACACTACCTAATTGACAAGGAGACTATCATCCATACATATCATCAACCCTTGCAATATCTTTAGTCACAATCCAAGTTATAGCAATCTTGTCATTTCAGGTGGATGGGTTTTCTTCAGTAGTTTCATCTGGTAATAAAGTATAAGAAAGGCACTAGCAACAAAGTGGCCAATATGCTATCTTTCCCTCCTATTTATGCTTTTGTTATTTTGAATAATGCTTTGTTATCTTTTGAAAGTTATGCTAAATAATATGCTAATGCTGATGATGTTAAGCATATTTATGCAAAACTAACCCATGGTTCACAGGTGGACAACTATCACTTGCAGGGGAAACTATTGTATCACCTTAGAAAATTGTGCATACCCATAGGAGAAAGGCTACATGTAATCTGGGAGGCCCACACCTCCCTCATGTCTAGTCAATTTTGGCATTGAAATCTTTTTTGTATTATGTACAAAGATTTTTCTTTTGGCCTCATATGAAGAAAATTGTGACTCTTTATGTAAAGGGATGTGCGATGTGTTCTATTTCAAAGCCCTCTAATACAAAACTCAGGCTCTACATAGCACTCCCTATTCTGACTCATCCATGGGAAAGTGTGTCGATGGATTTTGTAAGTGGTTTGCCTTTGTCTAGAAGAATTCAAGGCCATGTGTATGTTGTCATTGACCATTTTATTAAGATGTGTATTTTAATGCCTTGTAAAAAGCAGATCAGTATAGAGTACACTATTTATCTTTTCCTTCAACATGTATGGGTCCATTTTGGGTTGCCCACATTGATTGTGTTAGATCGGGAATCTTGCTTTCTCGGAGATTTTTGGACCAACTTGTGGAGGATGATGGACAACAAGTTGAAAACAAGCACGACATTTCATCCACAGACTGACGAAAATACATAGGTTGTCAACCGCACCGTGGTACACTCATTGCAAGGCTATTGTGGGAAACATCCTAAGTTGTGAGATGAGCATCTTCCATTTGTGCAACATTCCTACAATTGAGTAGTGGACTCATCTACACATTGTTCACCATTTGAGACATGTTTTGGCTACCTACCCAAAGATCCTTTTGATATGGCCTTTGGAAGGGAAGATGACTCTGGTGAACGTGATGATAGGGACAAGGTGCAGCAGCTGATTCGGTGAATCCATTTTATTCACCAAGTAGTACAGGAGCAATTGTAGAAAATTCAAACCCAGTACAAGGCTCGGATGACAAACATCGAGTAAACCATCAATTTCAAGTGGGAGACAAAGTGTGGTTCCATATCAGCAAGGATAGGATGATGGGAGAAGGGAAGAAGTTGCGACCAATCTGGTATGTTCCATTCACCATCTTGGAGAATATTGGAAACAATGCCTTCCATCTCGATTTACCACCATATATGCAAATGTACTCCATAGTGAATGTGGAAAACTTAAAGCTATATGATCCACCATTGATTATGGACACCGAAGAGGTGGGCACCATTCCTACAGTTGATGACTTTGCACCAGAGTATCTCAATGAGTTACGTGAAGATAACATGCTTGATGGAAGAGCCAGGACTTCACAATGGGGAGATGTGGAATACCTTCGAGTTGGTTTCAAAGGGATGCACCCTAGCAAGGGAAAATAGTTGGAAAACGAAAGTGTGAGAGAAAAATTACCTCACTTACCAATTGACTAATAAAACTTTTGGTGGTCCAATAGCTCCTCAATGGGGAGGATTGATTAAGGTGGACCTCTAGACACTAGTGGCATGGAAAAGGCTCAAAATTAAAAGTGGCGGAAAGTTGACTAACTTGATATTAGATCGAAGTTCTCATTGCCTTGATTCCAACGGTGCAAACGACACTCCAATCCGAGTCTGGATGAGGAAGATAGAGGCAGTCAAAGATTCAGTTGAATTTTGTTGACTAGGCAGGTTTCATGCAGACACAATATGGAAGTTTTTCGACAGATAGAATCCAGCCATCTATAGCTAAATCTGGGTGAAATTTTTTCCTCGTTGAAATATCTCCTTCGATCCAAATTATAAATTTTCAAAACAGGTCATATTGTTATAAAAAAACAAAAATTACTAAAAAAAGGGGTGGTGGGCCATCAACCCCACCACCCCAATCCTTATCATATGTAATATTGGAAGGGCAGTCCATTACCCCCAACCCCTCCCCCCACACTTAGTGGAACCCGTGGTTTATGTGTGGGCCATTACCGTTGCACTAAGGAGTGTTATAGACATATTTGGGCATTGCAAACCCAATCACATATGTCCATAAACCAAGCATTTCTGAGTCCCTAAAAGTGTTGTCTCATGCCTGAAAGGAACAAGGTTAGCTTATTACATCATCTCCCAGAAGTTCTCCACAGAAAACTGCTCAGAACTAGTCAAAACTGGACCATACACACAACCTAGTGCAGAGGGTGTGATGCATCTCACCTGCTCAGTGTAAAAAGTGTGATGCATACGAGAAATCCCTTCTGTAGGGTGTGATGGGCAAGAGTAGAAAAATGGCAGAGATAGTTTGCAAGGTGGATGATCATGGAATGTTCCAGAAGCTTCTCATGTGACACTTGCCTCTCTGAATTCGCCCAAGGATGAGTAAGAGATCATCAATCTCCAAGTGGAATCAAGAACTATCAGAGATAGGACACTAATCAAAATCCCAGAAGCTGACTCACCCCCCTGCAATCATCTATATATGGATCCCTCAACCCAAAGATCGAGGGGCTGGAATCTTGTATTTTGTAAGGAAGTGTTGTTCGTTTCTTGGTGCAATGTCATAGTGTTGGGTGATCTAAGCTTTTCATAAGGTGAAGAAGGGCTTTCATGCTAGGAGGATGACACTGGGTCAGATCAATGGGTTGTAATCCTCTCTTCTAACCTCTATATCAATAAAGCTATTCGATTTTTCCTCCACAATCTTGTATGTTAGTTGATATATGCATGTACGTAGTCAATATATGTCTGGTCCTATATTGTTTATGACTGTATATCTCTTCACTTTGAAGGTATTATGCTGCTTTGACTTTACAGGTACTCTTTGAAGCGGAGTGTTCAAGGAAAGAGAGGCAAACATCTGTCAAAGAGGAGAAGGAGCAAGCGAAGAACCAAGCGAAAGATCAAGGTTGGTATTCTTTGCTCCTTTCCTATCTACTTCTCATAAAGGAAAGCGAAAGTAACTTTAATCTTTTTGTTTGTAAGATAGCTACCCATCTTAGTGGGACTAACAGCTCTACATAGACGGTAGATTTCCTGATAATAAGGAGTAACGGTGGGTTGGCCCTTGTGGAACATACCCAACCACACAACTGCCCACGTAAATATGTATGGGCCACCTTAAAGCAAGGGATAGGTGAGGTGCGCCCAACCCGACCTCCCTTCCCAAAAAAATAATGTTGTTATGTAAAATGGGAGGGGGCAGGGTTTGACCGCCCGACCCCCTCCACAACAAACAAATCTCTAACCACTCCACCCAATAGAGATTTTGAAAAACCAACCCACCCTTTTAATATTTAAACTCAATTCACTAGTGCACCCAGGCAGTAGAGGAGGAGCATGCATGTAGTTTGAGGCATGTTAATTGGTAGGTGGAGGAACCGTGAGCAGTGCAGAGAGAGGGGAGGAACCATGATCTTAGAAATTTCTCGAGGTGACAGATTTTCACTTTGTCATATTGTTGAAGCCCTGAAAATCGGCTCGACAACAAGGGGGATACCCACCCGGTCCGAACCTTGCTTGGCAACTCCTTATCCGTTTGGTATAGCGGGTCCGACTGGGGTGACGGGACCAGTTTCCCGACCTTGGGTGTGTGTGTGTGTGTGTGTGAGTGTAGAGCTTGGACTATGCTAACCTAATGAAAATTCAAAGTAAATCTAATTTAGACTCTTTAAGCTAACACTATGCTATTGTAACCTAATAAGAAACAATACATCTAATTTACACTAACCCGGGGTGTATTCCTTGCTATTATGCGATCTAAAAAGATTTCGAATCATAACTGGTAATAAAGATCATTCAGCTATCATAAGAATAGAAATCATTAAAGATAAACTATTTTGCATAAGAAGTTAGACAAAATAGTTATGAGCAGCATATCGCATAATAAGTTACTTATATGTCAGATACAAAAAATACGGCTCCACTGTACAAAAGTGCCAAATGGTAACCCATACATTCATACAATGACATATAGACAACTGAAACTATAAATCACTTAAAGAACATAAGTAGAAATAGTAAAGAGATAAAAGTACCATTTATGACTCGTTCCACTCACAAGCTTCAAGCAACAATGATTTATCTCTCCTTGTTCTAACATCCACTAAGAGCATAGAAGTGCAATATCAGTAGTAGATATCAAAAAATGCAAGTAAAGATAAATTCTGATCCATCTATTCATCAAAACCTCCTCTAAGGGTGCAGAAGTGCATGTTCTTAGGATAAGTTTTTGACAAATCTACGGACCCTTCTCTAAATGAATGAGAAGGGTTTAAATACTACTTCCTAAATCTAATAATAGTGTTTTTACAAAATTTTAGGATACGGCTCTCAAATGATCGCCCTTTTTCTAATCTATACAAAAAGAAATAGCAAACTACTAAAAATAAATTATCTCTGGATCTGGTCTTTGAAATTGCAGGTGTTCAGCATGGACCTGAGAAGAGTCGGTTGGCCGACTTCTGCGCTGAGCTGGGCTGCAAAAACGGAATCTTTGAGAGCTGGCACCACTTTCTCTGCTGAGTTTGTGATGCATTTCACAGTCATCCATTGACAGTGTGGCTTAACTAAGTATGCCCAATAGCACTCCCAATTCAACCTGTTCAAAGCTTGTATTGCCTTACCCTTTCCCTGTGCTTTCTCTTTCCATTCTGCTTCTATTTGTGACTTGTTTGGTAAGTATACCGTGGCGGTTTCCATGATTAAGTTTGCTCTGTGTAAATTTTCATTTATACAGTCTATAAGGATACCAGCCTGCGTCGCTGCTGCCTCTACTGCCTATTCTACCTGTTTGATTTGGTCGTCCCATTTGTTGAAGAGCAATTCTTTATGGCTTTCATTTATTCTAGGTGCATTTTCTCTTTTTGCTTCCTCCCCATTTTGCCAAGCTATATACTCTATTATTTGTGTGTCGGCTTGGTCGTAGTCACTTCGCAGATCTGTCACTTGACTGGTGAGTTTATCGCTCAGCTCACAATAGTGACTCCACTGCGATAACTTCCGTACCAACTCTTCCTGTTGCTGCAGAAGTTGCTCATTTAAACTAGTAGATTCTGAAACAAATTCGGAAAGCTTGGGCTCGTCTTTATGTATTTCATGCAAATCGTGCAACTGTTTTCCTTTTTCGTCCAGGCTTTTCTGATAGCTTATCTGCATCTGTTGAAAATCTTCTTGTAGTTTCTCGAGTTGTTTGGACGCTTCATTGCTGGCATTGGCCTATTGCAGTTGTTGTTGCAGCAGTTGTATATGGTTTTCTTGCTCCTTTAATATTTGTTGTACTTCAGACGCCTTGTCAATAGTCGCAGAAGCGTATGCTCCTGCAATTTGAGACAATTTCGTGAGATTCTGCGTGGGGTTGTTGTTAGGGTCTTTCCACAAGACGTCTAAATGTTCGGCACTCTGTGACAGCGTATTCTCCAGCTTTCTCTTTTTTCTTTGTCTTCTCACCACTGCTTTATGTTGAGGACTATAGAACACGTCCAGTGGGGGAATTTCTTCTATGCTAAGTAGGAGTTTGAGAGACGGAGCGATATGACCGTGTTTTGCTTCTCAGACGCTACCGACCACGGTTGAGATCATTTCCTGTGTTACTTGCACATTGCTTACAGGCGTCCTTGGGACCTACCCTTCCGGATTGATTAGCTCGTTGAAGTTTTCCCACTCCTTATCGAGTTGTATCGTGACGAGCAATGATGTAGTGATGGGAGGAGGGACATCCCTTGATGAGGAAGCAATAGTTTGTGGTTGCGACATGGCACTTGACTGGGCAGTATCTCCGGCTGCTTCTCCTACTTTCCCTTGGTCGCTTGCAGACCTCCTAGAGCGTTCGGGTGTTCTTTGAACAGCGTCATATATAGACTTGGAAGAACTGGAGTTTCTGCTGACGCTGACACTTGGAGTAGGTTCTCTGGTGAGCGGCTGAAACTTTTCTAGAGGGATGCCGGCAAGTCTTCTTTCTCTGTATGACGAAAATATTTCGAGGTCGTCTGGGGACAACTTCGACTTAGCTTCTCACAAAACTTCCTGGAATGAGTTTTTATTTTGAAAGAAATCATCAAATAAATCTTTCTTTCCTGTGAACACTTTTATTCTGACACTTGTAGTGAAATCATGGGCGACGTTATTTAGGTCAAAAGGTTGGGCGGGGAATTTAAACAATTTTAGGGACGTCACATTCCCTACTTCAGCAAAAGCATGCCCCACATAAAATAATGAGAAGGCCCCACAAGCTACAGGAAACTGAGGCCATATGGCCTTCTTCTTGTCTTTTAAATCTTTGGTTAGGCTGCCTTCAGAGAAATTCTGATAGGCAATTTCCCTGGCCAAAAGCTTGTCGGGGACATACAGGGGTAGGACATGTGGAGGTATAGTGCTCCCAAACACTCTGATATAAGTGAACCATTCTTCCCCGAACCATCTTGCGACGGGGATGATGGCTATTTGCGCTTTGGGTGAGCACCTTGGGGGTTCTTCACCATATATCATCCTATATAGGGGTAGAATGGACCCATGGCAAATTTGATAGAGGTGAGGGGCGAACTGTGAATCCCATAGTACTTTGTGGTAAACATGAATAGGCGATGGGTCTTGGGTAGTCCATTTCCAACCCATAGTTGGAAACTTAGATACATAGCAAATAGAATCCATAATGTAAGCAGATAGATAAAACGGAGGGTAGACCTTTTGTGATGAGGATCTATTATTATGATAATTCATGACAGCAGTAAACAAATTATCAGAACATATTTTGGCCCAGTCTACGAGGTCGGCATTTGTGGCAGCTTCTACGAGTGGCAGCCATTCAGCTGAAAATTTATTTATGTTTGGCATCCCAAACAACCTGCAGAGCATGGCTGCAGTAAAACAATATGGAGATGTGAGAGAACTTGTGCTATACTTACGATTTTTATCCATTTTTAGTGGCTCCTCTCTCCTGGACCATTATTTACTGGTTTCTGCTAGATTTGGGTTCTCTGCTGCAAATTTCTGGACAAATTGCGTGTTATAGGTCATCTGAAGCTCCGGAAGATGGTACATAAGCTTTAGGTCTTGCGCTGCAAATGATCCTATGAGCCCATGCCCTAGAGCCTTGAATTGTCTGCCATGTAACTCTGCATTGTCAAGTATCCATTTGATCATATTGGTATATGGCAATATCTTGGGTCTAGCTACTATTCGATGGAGAAACGAACAAGCCAGCTCTTCTAAGGATGCCTCGGAAGAGTTTGGCGATCCCGTAGCGCTATCGGCCTTTAGTACTCTGGGGTTTTCCTCCTCTAGCAGCCTATACATGCCTTCCCAGGTTACAATTCCTGCGTCTCTGTTGCATGCAGTGTCTATGTATAAGGGCGCCATCTCCTTTGCCTTTTCTTTTGCCTCGGAACCTTGGGCATTAGTCTTCTTTCCCATTTGCTTCTGCGTTCGGCTTTTGAATGTTCTTATCTCCTAGTTCCTGCAGATTACAAGCGAGGCGGAAATGACTGATTGAGAAAGATGACGGGAGGGTTTTAAATGCATACGATATACTAAATATGCCACCTTACGTGAAAACAATTCTTCAGCAAATCACGCGTCCTTATTTCATTAAATAACTGACAACTAACCTACTTACTATCATTAAAAGTGCATGATTTGAAGCCAGATTATGGTAAGTAGTCTATGTTTGAACGACGTGCCTAAACGATTTGCGGTTTAAATGATTTATTATTCGCTTTATGCACTGTCGAAGATCGTGTTGTCGCAAGGCGTGCTTATTGGAAATCGCTGGATCGCAGGATGTGTCATTGCGGCGATCGCAATATCGTGGGTCACAACATCGTGGATCATAGGAGTTTGATGATTGCTAAGTATTTCCATTTCATTTCTGCGATGTGTGATCATTGCGATCGGCATTATCGCAGATCGGGAGTTTGTGAGGTTTTTCATATGGACAGTACTTCTTGCGACGCGATGTTATGCCTAACGTTTTGCGGGGGTGCTTGCGCCTTAATGCAATTTCTCAAAGACCTTCTCCCCATCGTAGACTTAGGTGAAAATATTTGGAAGACTATTTTTTAAGACTGCGATGGTATCTTTATTTTGAAGAAGGGAAATTTGATTTTTTCTCAAAATTACACTAGGGGTCCCCTATTTATTTAGTATCTTGGGTAGATAGCTAAAATAAAAAGGGGGGTTGTTGCTGGCCACAACAATTGGCGATTCACTTGGGAGAACCATTTATCTCTGACTTTCTTTTGACGTTTTCAGACTTCTAAAAATAATAAAACTTTTCTCAGGAAACTTTAGACTTTATTACATAGAAAGAAAAAAATATTATACTTTAGACTATTAATGATATTTTGTTTCAACTCCTTTCCATTTACTTGTATTCTCAGCTTGTCGCTGTATTTACATCAGCACTTACTTGGTCTTTGAATAAAAATTAAGATAGAGTCTTCTCTGTATAGCAGTCGTTTTTTAAATATTCTTCTTTGTCGCAGGTACAGCCTCTGCTGCCAGCAGGCGTCTATAGCCTCGACAGGGTTACCTATTAACCAGTAATGATCCTTTATCCTGCCTGAGAGCTTACATCTATTCAGAGAAAAACCCATTTCGACACTTTTTCTTTTTTATTCTCTAAAGAACAATGTCTTGGTGTGGTGGCCAAATTGTGACACAGTCATTCACTAGATTCATATCTTTGCTGAACAAGTTGGCTCGTGATGAGACCCCCTATCTTTTGATTGCAACAATCTTAAGTCATTGCCCTGTTTTGATGGACAGTTTTTGCAAAGTCAGCAAGTTATAATATCTGTGTTGATGATAAGTCGGCTCGTGATGAGACCTCTTATTCTTTGAGATATAATGTTTTTATTGGATTGTTTCCCTAAATGCTGTGATTTCCTTTGGCGGGGAGGAAGTCAATTTTCTTTCCTTAAGAAAGTTGTGGACGACAATAATAATGCTTCTTTGGTAATCGTTGTTTCTATAGGGACTCCTTACCTTGTTATGGGTGCCTTTCATTGTACTGACGTAAGACAATTACTTCGCTGAGATTATTTTCTTCAATTTTTTTGAGTTGAAACTAATATCATATCTGGATTAAAGTTCTATTGATAATAAGGACCAAGCTTTGAAGAGAAATATTTGTCATTGATAGAAGTAGAAGTTCAAAATCCTGATAGAAAAAAAAAGGTGCCTCTTTGTAAACGTCGAATGTTGTTTAACCAAAGCAAACTTTATTCATGTGAAAACTAACGAAGTGAGAAGTAGACATTCCCTAAGGTCGGGTAGATAATAGGGATGATCTTCTTTCCTTATTTGGATTATCAACTACTCAAGCGTAACCCTAAATACTTAACTAAACTACTCCTACTCCTATTCTAACTTTACACAAAATTTGACTAGGTGAAATGGTATTTCCAATGAAGCCACTTTCTCATTTTTAGTCCTATACTTGTGCAGCTTTCCAACATTGGTGTTCAAAACAGAATTTTCTTTGGGATGCTAGCGTTGGACATGGAATGAGAATGGATAATCTCAGTTGGGATTTTGTCCGAAATTTCTTTCTCGCAAAATCTTTCTTCCAACTGAGTATTTACTGGATCATAAAAGTAAAGATGAAATTCTGTTGTATCTTGATGACCCTGTAATGAAGGAAGCTTTGTACTTCCTTGACATAGCTTAGCTTTCCGCAATGGAAGCTCGTCTTTTGTGTGCTCTTTGATAAGGTGATGGTTACACCAAAATAATCTAAAAAGCTGAAAATTTAAAACACGATCTGATTTTGTACAAGGTGAGTGTAAGTGGGAATAATAATAAAAAAAAAAAATTGTACAGATAAAATTACAGTACAACTGGGATAAGTTCGTAAAATTTTGATGTTCACAAGAACTGGCCAAGTCATGTGAAACAGAAGATAGACTATGATTATGAATAGGCACGGGGGTATCTTCAAGGTATGAGTCATAGATTGGGAGATCGTCTCGGTCAGCAAAATTAGGTGAATGATCTTTGACCTCAAAATGAGGATTAAATGGTATGTTTTCTGAATCAGAATATCTCTCATTTTTAGGGTTTTGATGAGTTACTCGAGATATATCGATAACATCTTTGTTGACAAAGTAACCATCATGACAGTTTTTATCACTTTCCCTAGATTCTTCTTTTTGTTCATATAATTTCAGACAAGGAATTTCAAGTGTTCCTTGCTTGGAAACAATTGAGGGATGTTTTATAGCTATCTCTTTATCTTGGAAATCTAATGATGATTTTTTTGACTTTTCCTCTATGTTTTTCAAAATATCTTTAACGTCGAGAGGGGAACAATTATCATCATTAACAACATCAGGGTAAATAGAGAAGTGTGATTCTGAAGTAACGTTTTCAAGATTACCATCATAGAAACATATCCGTTCATCTTATTCAATATAGACATCAGGTTTCAGATCATACCTTTGTGTGCTGATACTTCCTGAAAGAAAAATGCTTTGCTGTTCTGACCTTGGGGTCTGCATGTAGAGCCTCTAACTTACACCTCATCATCCACTATTACCTACTGTTTTTCATCACTTACCTCTCTCTTTTGCCTCATTTTCAATGTAAAAACACCCAGATCATTACATTAGATGTCATTAAGCATGATCAAGTGAGCTTTGCTAATGTGTGATTGTTTTGTTTAGATTTTGACATATTTACAGGCATTC
>APFE031166944.1:70810-99362 GCA_000404065.3 Pinus taeda | reverse complement strand
TATAATAATCTAAGAATTAGTTATAAAGAATAGTAAAAATTCCTAGTAATGGTTATAGTAAATTTATTATTTGTTTGAGAAATTTTCTTTTTAAAAATAATTTCAGTTACATGGATTAATTATATATTCATGTTCCAAAAAATAAATAATTTCAAAGGTAAAAGGTATTTAATTGAAGAGTTAATAACTAAATATTTACAAGAATTATTTATTAAAGGCATGCTCATTTATGTAAAACTTTACTACTTACTATTAATGTACTATTAAATCATTTTTCTGCTTATAAAATTATTAAATTTATCACTTCTTAATACTATTCAAAAGAGTTTAGAATTGAAATGGCATGATTTATAATAAATATATATATGTTATTATAAAAGACTAGAAAGGATATACTTTTTACTGCTAGATTAAGGAGCTGAAAATAACTTACTCAAAGGAAGAAATCATAAATAGAAACAAGATGACAATAATATGAATATAAGTATACATATTAATATAGATACTCCAATAATAATGATTCTAAGAGTAAACTCAATAACAAAAAACCATGAAAAGGACCGCCATAAAAAACCGGAGAAATTCAAAAGGATTGATGAACTAAGATAAAAGAATTCGAAAAGAAAAAACTGACCGACCTAGAAGAAAGCATCCTAAGACGACAGAGCGGGGATCCAACTTCTGTTGACCTTCCACCCATCATCTCTGTTGAGATTGTTAGGTCTTCGCTCAATTTCAATAGCTTCCCTTAACTTGCGATGATGGAACCGATCCACCCTGGCAATCCCACCATCCCGGCTCTTAAGGAGTACTGAGCCTCCCTCTTTTTATCATAAAAATGTGTAATAAGAACAAAATTGTGTTTGTAGATGCAGGATAGGGGGTCTCATTACGAGCCAGCCTACCATGTTCATAAGGTTGTAACAAAGTGACATTCCCATTATGGCCACCACACTAGGGTTATGATCCATTGGATAGCCAAATTATCCTTGGAACAGGAGGTCTCATCACAAGCCGACCTGATCACTTTTGCTACATCCTAATGAATGACAGTGTGGTTATCTGGTTACCATGCCAGCGCACTGATCTCTTATGTAGAAGAGCACTGGAACTCTCCATTTATAAATTGAGGATCCTGACTCATATGCGTTAAAAAGAAACCTTGCCGAGGCTATGGACGCTTGCTGGTAGCAGAGGCTCTGCTTATGGTATTGAAGTTATATCTTATCGTCAATTATTACTATAATACCCTTTTCTTATTTTTTCTTTTTATCAGAGAAGTTATTTCCTTAATTTTCCCTATTTTGAACCTTTATGCATGCAAAATTGTTTTATGATCAATCACATCATTGTTCAGCTAGAATACAGTCAACAAAGCATCTTTTTGGCATATTGTTGTTATTTTTTTCTTTTTTCATAACTTATCATCAATCCAAAGCGTCTTATCTTTTATTCATAGCTATCTTTATACACTCTGCTCTCATTATAAATATAAATCTCACCGTCTTATCATTGATATGTGTACTTTGCTTCATTTACTGTTGTATTGTTCATTCCCTTGCCTTGCCGTCAGCACAACACCTTTCATATGCTTTATGATCATGGAATCTCTTTTCCAATTGGAGGGTGGATGTATACATTATGGGATTGCATGCAATATGATTATTGCACTTTGCCATAACTTGTTGATTTGACAAATTTGCATGTATACAAAAGATTCTGATTGAAATTTTTGTATGCATCTTATCTGTTGTTATTCAAAACTAACACTATGGATTCAAGAACATTATATGAAAAATAGTGATCTGTTTACAGGAGAATAACAAGTATGGTGGGGAAACTCTATTCGCAACATGACCACACTATTGCAACTAATGAAAGAGGCTCGAGCAACTTGTGAACGTGAACAATTCTTCAGACATTATGTGCTTACTTGGATTCTACCTTTTGCATCACTTTCAGCACCAACTTTGCCTACATCAGCTTCAACAACTGCCAGTACATATATGCCATTCCACATTTTTATTTTTGAAGGTAAAACTTGAGGTAAAATAGCATAATTTTCTAATTTATTACGAATTTAGGAGAATTTCATGAAAATCCATTTTGAGCATTATTTATCATCCTTCATTTCACAGTTTTTACCACTTCCCATTTTTCAGCGGCATACCATCTTTTGGTTAGGGGGAGTGTCGCTTTCATTCATTTCTTTCTTATGACCATGTCACTCCTATTCTTTATCATCCATTACTATTCTTATTCATTCTCAACACCTCCCTATTCCATGCTTGTTTTACACCAAGCATAGAATTCAACATATGGTAGCAACCACCTCAATTTGTTTTTTAGCATCGCATGAGGCCATGCTGATTTTTCAGAGAGGGGGAAGAATTGCTACACATGATGAATGTTTTTTTTCTTTCTTTCTCATTTAAGGCATACAATTTCAGTGCAGAAATTGATTTCCCTAATATTTTTAAAACTACGAACTCACTTCTTGTGATTTCTGGAAAACACAGACATATTATTAAACTACACATACCCAGATATTTTCAAGATAAATTGGTTCATAAAATTTCAGAAATCATGCACTTTCACCTACAACCATTTTGTTTATATCTCATGATCTATGTATCAAAACGATTTGATTTTTGGATTATAGAAGCATTAATATAGTTGAAATCTACTTGTACAATTTCAGCAAAATCTGGTTTGTAGTTTTTGGGAAAATGGTTAATGAAGGTTGCTATCATTTATGTTGCTGTCATTTATATCATATTTTGATACAACTTAATTGCTATGCCTTCATCAAGATTGATAAATTTGAGTATTCATTAATTGAGGAAGAATTCATTTGTTCTATCCATTTCATGAGCTGAGATGAACAAATTTTATTGCTTGGTTAATACATGGGTTTTGTCTTTGGGTTGCATGAAGACATGCAATATATTCAGTTTTTTGTTGCATGAGGACATGCAATATATTCGGTGTGGGGGTATGTTGGGCCATGAATACAACCACTTTGTAACACTTATTTCATCCATTTTTACTCTTCTCTATTATATCATTTGTTATAATTTATCATTTAAATCCATTTTATAAATGATTTATGCTCTTATGGATGAATATTATTTATTCTCCTTTATTTCTAATAAATTGATGATTATGAATGATTTTATCAATGATAGTTTTAATAAATTAGTTGTAACATTATTCACCATTTTTAACCTCGAAGATAATTTCTAGATTGAAGATTTGACCATTAAATGTGCCAACTTAGAAATTTGCTGGAATAAGAAGTGACAATTTTGTGGTTGAAATTTTGAGCAAATGAAGAAGAATTTGGAAAATATGGAACATGGGTTTTGTCCAGAATGGACCCAATTAACTTTTTCAAAGAATGGTTTTCCCAAATTCGGTTTGTACTGAGAGAAACACATGGTTCTTTGAGCATGATTTTCTTAGATTTGTTGTTGCGGCCGTCCTCTAAATCTCAACGTCAAAGCCAAATTCGCCTTGCTCTTGTTGAAAGATGGATTCAAATATATTTTCTTGTTGATCAATTGGTTGGAAACAATTCAATTTTGTAATAGAAATCATGTTGTAATTATCTCTATTGTAACTTCTCTCTGATTTCTCTCTATTTAAATAATAATAAAGATCAGAGATGGGAATGGATAGATGGAGAATTGAGGATTCAGAATTGGAAATTCAAGAATGATGATGGATTATTCATGATAAGATAGAATAGGAGGGAAAGGAGATTGCTGCATTACCATTGTAATTATGAAGCTTTTGCTGTTGTAATGATTCCACAATTTGATGATTAATATATGATTTGGGAGTTTCTGTTCATTCTTCTCGTCTGAAGTAGCCCTGCAGCATCCGCTGGTGGCTAAGGGCCCAGCCACTGGTGAATTATGCTACTACTGTATTATATCTTTCCGCTTCATGTGTGGTTTGATCTCTTTCTTTTACTCCGTTCAGTAATCTGACGCACTTTACTATTTTACATATCAGCACTGTTATATATACTTGATTGGATACTATCGTTATCTGCAACAGGAATACTATGTTATCGTTTTAACTTTGTATCACATTGCTTTTACTTTTGATAATTGATATAAAATTGCTGTTCCTTACAGATTGTCATTCAATTACAGATTAACCACGCTGTATGTTCCTAAATTGGTACAACTGTATGATGTATTCTTAAATTGTGATTGCTGTTTATTCGGGATTGTTGTTCCGTTACAACTGCTGTTACTTTATAGCTGTGATTCATGCATATTGTATCAAAGCTCAGATTACTGCCCCTTTTAATGATAAGTGTGTTGCGTGCTTGACTTGGGTTGCTGTACATTCAGATTTAATCCGCTGTTCTATAGTTTATCTTTGATAATCTGCTGTTCCATTTCTATTTGCTATTCAATTCAAAGGCTGTTACTCAATTCTTGTTGATTATAATTATTGATGCATTCATTTACGTAGGATAGAGTTTTGCTGTTCAATCCTATTTATAGAAGTAGATGATGTTCCATTTCTTAATTGCTATTCCATTTTCTGTTATTTGCGTTATTGATTGCTTTAGTGTGTAGCAGGGCTGTCAACTGTAGAGAACATTGGTTACTGCTTCCTTGTTCTCAGATTGATTGTCTTGTGCTAGTTTGATTTTAATTGTATCAATCTCTAGAGGAATGAGTTATTGCTACTGTATCCTCGACTAATGATTGCTGAGTGAATAGTTGGATTTCCTAGCATTTTAAGTTTATGTTTTTGTAGTTAGATTTCTTTCCAAGCATTCATTTACGTTTGTATTTTAAGCACTATACTGCAAAACATTACTCTTGAGTAAATAGCCTCCTCAGACTGAGTGCACTCTTGGAATAAAAAGTCATCCATGGGTTGACAATTAATGTGAAGGTAATTAGGAGTTAAAAAGACCCTTTTTATCGCTCGACAAATAACCCTCCAAGTCTTCTTTTTTAACTCCGCAAGTCTGATCAAGATTGGATTTTGCAAGGAAGGGTTATGTAAAATCTTCAACGATGACTCGATTATAGACTCATTTAGTAGAGAAACCTTGTACAAAGTGCCACGTGTCACTATTTAAATATTAGGACTTAAACCTGATACACAAAAAACTATAGTCCGTCCTCTATCTATAACTTCTTACGAAATTTCTATCTGATGCTTAGAGAGAATGTTTGGGATGTGCTTTGGGAGCATGCAAAAACCCTAAATGTCTTGGCCTGTATATTCGATAATATAGTGAAACAAACTTTGAAATTCAAGCCCGAGCTTCCCCATGATTTCAGCTCAAATGGGTTTTAATTTTAGAGTTTGAACCTTCATAAAAGACAGCTAATAGAAAATATTCCATGATGACCTGGTTGAGAATGAATTTTGGAGCTTGTAGAAACCCTAACTTCCTCAGATTATATGTTAGAAAATATAGCGAGACAAGATTTGAAATTCAAACTTGAGGTTCAGAACGACTTTATCGCAAATGGATTTTTTTGTTATCTTCTGAAATGTGGCAGAAACAAAGTTATAGAGAAAATTCCACGAAGGCTTGTTTGGCGCATTGAAACCCTAGAATCCAAAGCACTAATACCAAATGTTATGAGAAAAAAACACTTCCATAATTATAGTCGTGAGTGGTGGGATTCCTTGTTTCCATAATTTTTCTTTCAAATTTTCTTGCCAACCTGAATGCCTTTTTTAATGAATTAGGTTCCCAAAGACGAACCTCATATTGAATACTATCCTTTAAAGTTCCTATGAAGACATCAATATTTTTCTTATCTGGAATATCATTTACCCTTATATTAAATTTTTGAAAGTCCTCAATATGATCTGCCATTGAACCCTTTTGTTTGAGATTTATCAATTGGCTAGAGAAGGTGTTTCTCTTTGTATCTTAATAATGTGCTATCATTTCCTCCGTGAAAATTAACCACGTGACAAGTGGTTTATGAGAAAAAATCCCTACATACCATAAGATTTGATTTGGTTCTAAATATAAAGATGTAATATGTACCTTTTGTAATAGTTGCACCTCATGTAGATCAAAATATTTATCTATATGTAGTATCCAATTTAATGGATCCTTGCAATCAAACTTCCCCATATTGTCTTTTCTTGATTTTAGGAGCTCGATCTTGAAACAAATGTAACTCTATAATTTCAGATCTCCAAGTTCTGAAATTGCATCTTGCAATAGCCCTCTGAGTTCTCTTTCTAACTCCACAAGTGTGATCAAGATTGGATTCTGCAAGGAAGAGTTATGTCAAATCGCCCATGACGACCTGATTATAGACTCGTTTAGTAGAGAGAAATTGTATGAAGTTCCACATGTCACTATTTCAATATAAGGACTTAAACTTGACACACAAAAACTACAGTCTGTCCTATGTTTGTAACTTCTTACGAAATTTCTATCTGATGCTCAGAGAGAAAGTTAGGACAACTTTCCCAAGGTCACCTATTTGGGATGTAATTCGGGATCTTGAAAAAACCCTAAATTTCTTGGCTTGTATATCCGACAATATAGCGAAACAAGCTCTAAAATTTGAGCCCACGCTTCCCCATGATTTTGGCTCAAATGGGTTTCAATTTCAGAGTCTGAACCCTCGTAGAAGACAAATTATAGAGAAAATTTCACGCTGACCTGTTTGAGAATGAATTTTGGAGCTTGTAAAAACCTTAAATTCCTCAGATCATGTCTCTGAAAATATAGCAAGACAAGGTCTGAAATTTGTACTCGGGGTTCATCGCAAATGGAAATTTTTTATTTTTATTTTTATTTATTTTTATCTTTTAAAATTTCGTAGAAACAAAGTTATAGCAAAAATTCCATGAAGACCTGTTTGGCACAATGAAACCCTAGAATCCAAAGGTATGATATGAAATGTTATGAAACCAACTCACAAAAAGATAGAAAAGAGAGATCAACACCTTCAAAATAAGCCTCTTCGAGGGGGCCACCTCCTTTACATTACACAAATGAACAATTCTTCAATGATACAAATGACACGACCACCTTTCTATATATAAGAGTCTAAGGTGTCATAATATAATTAGAGACGACATAAAAATAACAATGTAAGGGCACAATAATAACAATAGTGGAATTCTATGGGGTAAAATAATAATAATATGGGGACTACATGGGCACAAACATATAATAAGGGGGTTGTACTAATAACAATAAGGGGTTACGCTAGTAGTATAGGGACCTAACATGCCCCTCTCCTTCAAAAATTGTTGTCCTCAATGCTTGAGTAGTTCTTGATGCTTATGTATAAAATTTTTGTCCTCCCACGTGGAATCTTCAGTGGGTAGGTTCTTACACTTAACGAGATACTTTGAAATTGATTGATTTCGTAGTTGTCGGGTTCTTGTTTCTGTGATTGCTTCAGGTCCCAATATGATTTTTCCTTCCTCATCAAGTTATGGCAATATTTTTTGAACTTGGACCTTTTGCAACTTTTGAATGGGTGGCCACACTTCTTTGTTCTTCTTCCATTCATCCCTTGCTTTGTTTATCCAATTTGGTTGGATAACATAAATAGCACAAAATAATGCTTCCACATCCTCATCCTTTCTTGAGAGTGCATTTGCAACAACATTTTGCTTCCCTTTTCTGTAGATGATTTCAAAGTCATAACCCAACATATTTGTGACCCATTTTTTCTGTTGTTTTAAAGATAATCTTTGTTCTAAAAACTATTTAAGACTATCATGATCCATTTTTACCTTGAAGTGTCTTCCCATTAGGTAAGGTCACCATTTCTTAAGTGCATGTAGTATTGCGAACATTTCCTTCTCATAAATAGCTTGCTTGAGATGTAGCCATAAAAATACCCAATCACCTACATCAAAACTTGTTTCACTGCGATGTTGATATGCCTATTGTTTCATTTGATTCTACACCAAAGTGGATTTATCCCTTAAAAGTTTGAGAAGTTGTTTTTGATGCTTGATGTGATCTTTCACTCCTTGACTCTTTTTCTTCTTAATATCTCCTTCTATCCTGAGAGTTTGATGAGTAGTAATTTCTTCCAATGCCTTACAAGATATGGTTGCATTCATTTCTTGATGCTCGATGTGATCTTTCCCTTCTTGAACATTTTTCTTCTTGATATGTCCTTCTGTGTTGATAGTTTGAGGAGTGGTAATTTTGGCCAATGCATTATAAGATATGGTTGGATTCATTTCTTCTTTCTCGATGTCATCTTTAACTTCTTGAACCTTTTTTCTTCTTGATACGTCCTTCTATCTTGAGAATCTGAGGAGTGGTAATTCTTACCAATGCTTGACAATATATGGTCGGATTCATTTCTTCTTTATCTTGGGTTGGTTCCTGTTGTATATCCTCTTCTTTTGATGTTTCTTGATCCTTTTCTTCCTCCTCTTCATAATCTATGTAAAATAATTTCTTCTCATCTATGACATTTAGTGTATTTTCTATCACAATTGTAAAAAAGACCTTTTCTATTTTTTTCTTTCAATTGTTGTGGTGTAAACCTTGTATCTTGTTGAAGGCTAGGAGAAAAAAACTTCCATAATTATAGTTGTGAGTGGTGGGATTTCTTGTTTCCACAATTTCACTTTCAATTTTTCTTGCCAACCTGAATGCCTTCTCGAATGAATCAGGTTCCCAAAGACGAACCTCATGCTGAATGATATCCTTTAAAGTCCTTATGAAGACATCAATCCTTTGCTTATATGGAATACCATTCACCCTTATATTCAATTTTTTAAAGTCCTCAATGTGCTTTGCCATTGAACCCTTTTGTTTGAGATTTATCAATTGGCTAAAGAAGCTGTTTCTCTTTGTATCCTCATAATGTGCTATCATTTTCTCCGTGACAATTGACCATGCGACAAGTGGTTTACGAGAGCAAAGCGCTTCATACCTTAAAAATTGATTCAGTTTTAAATATAAAGATGTAATACATACCTTTTGTAACAATTGCACCTCATGTAGATCAAAATATTTCTCCATATGTAGTATCCAATTTAACAGATCCTTGCCATCAAACTTCCTCATATAATATTTTATTTATTTTAGAAGCTCGATCTTGAAACAACTGTAACTCTATAATTTCAGATCTCCAAGTTCTGAAATTGCGTCTTGTAATAGCTCTCCGAGTCATCTTTCTAACCCCATAAGTTTGATCAAGATTGGATTCTGCAAGGAAGAGTTATGTCAAATCTCCCACGACGACCTGATTATAGACTCATTTAGTAGAGTGAACTTGTACAAAGTGCCACGTGTCACTGTTTCAATCTTAGGACTTAAACCTGAAAAAAAAAAGTACAGTCCGTCCTCTATCTGTAAATTCTTACGAAATTTCTATTTGATGCTCAGAGAGAAAGTTATGACGACTTTCCCAAGGTCACCTGTTTGGGATGTAATTCAGGAACATGAAAAACCTTAAATGTCTTGGCAGGTATATCTGACAATATAGCGAACAAGCTATGAAATTCGGTCCTGAGCTTCCCTAGGATTTCGACTCAAAAGGGTTTTAATTTCAGAGTCTGACCCTTCGTAGAAAAAAACTTATAGAAAAAATTCCACGATGACCTGTTTCAGAATGAATTTTGGAGCTTGCAAAAACCCTAACTTCCTCAGATCATATCTTCGAAAATATAGCGAGATAAGATCTAAAATTTAGACCTGAGGTTTAGAATGTTTTTTTTGCAAACAAGTTTTTTTGTTATCTTCCGAAACATTACAGAAACAAATTTATAGTGAAAATTCCACGAAGACCTGTTTGGTGCAGTGAAAACCTAGAATCCAAAGCTCTGATACCAAATGTTATGAAACTAGCTCACAAAAAGATAGAAAAGAGAGATCACGCCTTCAAAATAAGCCTCTTGAAGGGGCCACCTCCTTTACATTACACAAATGAACAATTCATTGATGATACAAATGACAGGATCACCTTTCTATATATAGGAGTCTGAGGGGTCATAATATAATCAGAGCCGACATAACAATAATAATGTAAGGGCACAATAATAACAATATTGGGCTTCTATGGGGCACAATAATAACAATATGGGGATTACATGGGCACAAAAATATAATAAGGGGATTGTACTAATAACAATAAGGGGTTACACTAGTAGTCTAGGGACCTAACATGCCCCTCTCTTTCAAAAAGTGTTGTCCTCAACGCTTGAGTAGTTCTTGATGCTTATGTATAAAATTCTTGTCCTCCCACGTGGAATCTTCAGTGCGTAAGTTCTTCCAATTGATGAGACACTTTGAAATTGACCGATTTCATAGGTTTCGGGTTCTTGTTTATGTGATTCCTCCAGGTTCCAATATGATTTTTCCTTCCACGTCAAGTTCTGGCAATATTGTTTGAACTGTGATCTTTTTCAATTTTTGAATGAGTGGCCACACTTATTCATCCTTCTTCCATTCATCCCTTGCTTCATTTATCCAATCTGGTTGGATAATATAAATAACACAAAATAATGCTTCCACATCCTCCTCCTTTCTTGAGAGTGCATCTGTAACAACATTTTTCTTCCTCTTTTTGTAGATGATTTCAACGTCATAACCAAACATATTTGTGACCCATTTTTTTCTGTTATTTTAAAGATAAGCTTTGTTCTAAGAAGTATTGAAGACTATCATGATCCATTTTTGCCTTGAAGTGTCTTCCCATTAGGTAACGACACCATTTCTTAAGTGCTGTAGTATTGTGAACATTTCCTTCTCATAAATAGCTTGCTTGAGATGTAGCCATAAAACTACCCAATTGCCTAAATCAAAACTTCTTTCACTGTGATGTTGATTTGCTTGTTTTTTCATTCGATTCTACACCAAAGTGGCATTATCCTTTAAAAGCTGGAGAAGTTGTTGTTGATGCTCAGTGTGATCTTTCACTGCTTGAATCTTTTTCTTCTTGATATGTCCTTCTCTCTTGAGAATTTGAGGAGTGGTAATTTCTTCCAATGCATTACAAGATATGGTCGGATTCATTTCTTGATGCTCAATGTGATTTTTCACTTCTTGAACATTTTTCTTCTTGATATGTCCTTCTATCTTGATAGTTTGAGGAGTGTTAATTCTAACCAATGCATTACAAGATATGGTCAGATTCATTTCTTCTTTTTCAATGTCATATTTCACTTCTTGAACCTTTTTATTCTTGATATTTCCTTCTATCTTAAAAGTTCAAGGAGTGGTAATTCTTGGCAATGATTTACAAGATATGGTCAAATTCATTTCTTCTTTATCTGGGGTTGGTTCCTGGTGTATATCCTCTTCTTTTGATGTTTCTTGATCCTTTTCTTCCTCCTCTTCATAATCTATGTAAAATAATTTCTTTCTCATCACACTTATGACATTTAGTGTATTTGCTATCACAATAGTAAGAAAGACCTTTTTATCTTTTTTCATCCAATTGTTGGGGTGTAAACCTTGTAGGTTGTGGAAGGCTAGGAGGAAAAAAACTTCCATAATTATAGTCATGAGTGGTGGGATTTATTGTTTCCATAATTTCACTTTCAATTTTTCTAGCCAACCTGAATGCGTTCTCCAATGAATAAGGTTCCCAAAGATGAACCTCATGTTGAATGCTATCCTTTAAAGTCCCTATGAAGACATCAATCCTTTGCTTCTATGGAATATCATTTACCCTTATATTCAATTCTTGAAAATCCTCAATGTGCTCTGCCATTGAACCCTTTTGTTTGAGATTTATCAATTATATAAAGAAGGTGTTTCTCTTTGTATCCTCATAATGTGCTATAATTTCCTCCATGAAAATTGACTACGTGACAAGTGGTTTACGAGAACAAAGCCCTTCATACCATAAAAATTGATTCGGTTCTAAATATACAGATTCAATATGTATGTTTTGTAACAGTTTCACCTCATGTAGATCAAAATATTTCTCCATATGTAGTATCCAATTTAACGGATCCTTGCCATCAAACTTCTTAATATCGTCTTTTCTTGATTTTAGGATCTTGATCTTGAAACAACTGTAACTCTGTAATTTCAGATCTCCAAGCTTTGAAATTGCATCTTATAATAGCCCTCTAAGTCCTCTTTCTAACCCCATAATTCTGATCAAGATTGGATTCCGCAAGAAATAATTATGTTAAATCTCCCACGATGACTTGATTATAGACTCGTTTAGTTTAACGAACTTGTACGAAGTTCCATGTATCACTGTTTCAATCTTAGGACTTAAAATTGATACACAAAAAACTACAGTCCGTCTTCTGTTTGTAACTTCTTATGAAATTTCTATCTGATGCTTAGGGAGAAATTTATGATGACTTTCCCAAGGTCCCTTGTTTGGGATGTAATTTGGGAGCATGGAAAAACCCTGAATGTCTTGGCCTGTATATCTGACAATATAGCGAAACAAGCTCTGAAATTCGGGCCTGAGATTCCCCACGATTTCAGCTCAAATGGGTTTAATTTCAGTGTTTGAACCTTCATAGAAAACAACTTATAGCGAAAATTTCACGATGACCTGTTTGAGGATGAATTTTGGAGCTTGCAAAAACCCTAACTTCCTCAGATCGTATCTCCGAAAATATAGCGAGATAAGATCTGAAATTTAGACCTGAGGTTCAGAATGATTTCGTTGGAAACAATTTTTTTTGTTATCTTCTAAATGTCGTAGAAACAAAGTTATAGCAAAAATTCCACGAAGACCTATTTGGTGCAGTGAAACCCTAGAATCCAAAGCTCTGATATGAAATTTCATGAAACTAGCTCACACAAATATAGAAAAGAGAGATCAACGCCTTCAAAATAAGCCTCTTGGAGGGGGCCACTTCCTTTACATTACACAAGTGAACAATTCTTCGATGATACAAACGATAAGGCCTCCTTTCTATATATAAGAGTCTAAGGGATCATAAAATAATTAGAGCCGACATAACAATAAAAATGTAAGGGCACAATAATAACAATATGGGGACTACATGGGCACAACAATATAATAAGGGGGTTGTACTAATAACAATAAGGAGTTACACTAGTAGTATAGGGACCTAATAGATATTGATGGAGTCATGAGTTTTTTTGTCTTCTCAAAATCAATTCAAGATACGGTTGAACCTATGATTGAAATCTTTCTATTTCTCTTTCTGCTCCATCTTGAGATTGCCCAGCTCTTTCAACAACATGGTGGGGGTTTTTTCATCAATAATTTTTTCAAGAAAAATCTTCTTAAACCCATTCCAGCTCTAGATGGAATTAAGAGGAAGACTATGATACCATACATCTGCTTTTCCATCTAAGGTGCATGGAAAGATTCTACTTGCAACATCATCATGATGTACCTCTAGAATTTGCAGATGTAGGTATAATTTTTCTAGATGGTCCTCTACTTTTATTGCTTTATCAAAGTCATACTTTGTTAACGAATTTTTCAAATGTCTTGGAATATTATGTAGAACAATCGATAGTGCAAGTGGGCCCTGAGACATCCACATATCTTGGTCTACCATGTCTTCATCACTGTTTTCCCCTCCTTCATTAGAATCTGATTGGTTTTATTCTTCTTCTTCTTCACTGCCTAACCCGTGAAAAGTATCATCTGAGAGTACCACGTTAGCACCTTCATCCCCATCAAAGGTTGGAGGCTACTTTGGTTTTTATAAGTTCTCTTTAGACTCTACTAACTCTTCAAGGGTTGTGAGAACCAAATATTCAACTGTTGAGACCACTATCCCATTGGGGGTGCTTCGGTTTTTCTGTGGAAAATATGGAAGATTATGCACTCCAGGTATCAATCTAATAACTCTTGAAAACTTGTGGGTGATAGGGTGGATGGCCTGGATCTGGTCATAAGATATTTCACAAGTTTGTACAGTCTTGGCTAAGAAGGATTACAAACTTCAATAATATGCACAGGGGAGGTGCTCAGAATGTTTCTACCTTGACCAAAAGATGTAAGGTTGGGGTTGGTGAGGTTATCAACCAAGAAAATTTAGCATCCCTCCTTCTAGCGCCCGAAATATTGACGATGTTGGACCTTCCACATTTGAGGGGTCTCCCCGATATGTGGTCCCAATTAGACCTCACATCATTTGGGATAGGAACCCCTTCTAGAATATGGCCTAGTTGTCAGTTATCTTAAAGATATGCCTTACCTCTAACTATTAGCAAGAGAGAGGAGTGAAAATGTGCCTTTGAAAATCAAGGGGGTGTGCCTGGTGAGTGTTTGGTCATATGTGTGTCAAAGTTGTTTCACTATGGAGAGGGGAGGAGAAGTGAGCCTCTAAGAGAGAGGTAGTAGTACCACCCTAGTAGAGACACACATAAAAAAGAATAATCCATACAACATCAAGAAGAATAGTCCAAAAATATGCGACTATCATTGCAACCAATGTAACAAGGAAGATCTGTCTAATATCCAGTGGAATGGTCCACAAGGATTCGACAATGATAATAGAAATTACAACACATTATCAATATGATAAGTACCAAAATAACTAAAATAGTTCAAGTACTTTAACGCAGATGAAAGCAAACATGAATTACAAACATTCACAAAATAGTCTTACAAATATCCATAATCCATGCATGAATAACGTGCTGGCCACACAACTTCTTACATTATAAGTAAAAGTTCTAAGACACATGTATACAATGAACACCACTAGCTCCAATAGTGGAGTGTTGGAGCCACTTCTTGATTCTCAAAAGAACTAGCTTATCTCTCTAATGCCTTGTGGGAGGAGCCAAGGTGAAAAGTATCTTGCTCTTACAATGAGGGTATATATAATAATGAGGAGGTGATGCTTCATCTTCCTTGTGACTCTTTGACTACCCTCATGACTTTTTGACTTCCCATGACTTTTCAACTTTACATGACTCTTCATATTCCATACATGTCCTTTGGACTTTCAATTTACAATACATTTTTGAAAAATGAATTACATAATCCACCATAATGGTGTGACATGTGACAACTCATGACATGACACTGTTGACATGGATTACTTGATGACGTGGCAATATCAAGCTACTATTACTACTGTGTGTTGAGTGTCTGCTTGAGAATTCTTTTCGTTCGACCTCCACATGGCTTGGTGATAGGGAATCTTCAACGATGTCAAGTCTTGAGTTGTGATCACAAATTGGTGTCCCTTTACTTTCTCTCAGTTGATTAGCTTGCATACTCAACTATAACAATGTCTTTCAACATGTTTCCCTTCTTCACCATCTTGCCATGGTATGATAAGGTACTTGTATCTACAATTCACTCATGATGAGACAAAATTAGTTCGAAAACCCCTAGTCTTAGATAATGCATATGGATCTATTGGATGAGCTAAAACTAGGTGACAATCTGGGAGAAGGGCTCAATGATTATGTAGTTGTGCATTTCAAGAATTTGGGGGTGAACCTTGAGCCTTGATACTGTGAAATGCGTAGTCCAGGCTAGGGTGAGGAATAAAACTGCACAATTCTAGAGGTCAGTGTGACAGGCTGAGGGGATGAGCACTAGATCAACATATTAAAAAATTCCAGGAGATAGAGGATGCAGGGCCATTGCACAATTGCACATATCATAGGCCTAAGGGATGAGCTTGAGTCTAGATATTTCACAATGCACAGTTGAGGCCAGGATGGGCAGATGGATTGCGTAATTTTGGGAGCCAAGGTTGGGGCTCAAGCACTGGAACTACATAATGCAAGAGTCCTAGGAGGCAAGAACTACGCATTGTGCAGTGTCAAGAGGCAATGTCACAACTAGAGTATTGATACTGCATGATGCATCGTTCAGGGAGGCCGAGAGAGGATAGGTTTCTTGGTCAGGAAGCTTTTTAGAAAATGGCTAAGTGTGGGATTAGTGAGGCTAATGTGAATAGTGATAATACTTTGACTATGATCACACAATTAGAATACATGGAAACACAATAACATAGATCATCTAGGACACATGAAAAATGCATTTCCCTTAGTGTGACAACTTTATGATAACTTACAACAAGTGCGATACTAAAGATACACTTTGTGACAACTCTGACAACACTTGTGCGACAAAACTTAAAACTTTGGAAATGAGTGTGACAGATGTTCACATGGTTAGATTAACTCATTTACATAAAGGTAGCCCCTTGAAATCATCAGAATAGGATTAAACACATTGTGTGACAACTAACATGTGAAAACAAATTTTTCTTATCTTGCAAAAGGGACCAAAAAACCTCAAGAAAACACATGGAATGAGTTTCAATTTTTGTGACGACAATGTACAATACCAAGGAAGGCTCTGAAATTGAGTGTAGGAAAATTTTTTGGATGGTGTTGTAGTAGCGACAACATTTTGCACATTCTCCTTTCGATGCTACCTCCTCTCATACTCACTCTGTTATCACTACAATAGAAGGAGGAGCGAGGAGAAAAAATTATTTCATTGATATGAACCCTTAGATACAAGGAGAGAGAAAGAAAGAGGAGAATATACCCTTTTACATGGTTGGTCCAAAAAGAGACCTAGAGCTTACTTGAGTTTTTCTTTGATATTATGGACACTTACTTTATTTCATACTTATACATACGTATATTTTGGGACAACACTTTATCATGTTCATGGTACATATTTTTTATGATGATGTCATATGGGAGAAACAATTTAGTTTTATATGCTTGATTATATACATGTTTGTAAATGATGACCCACTTTATGCACATGATTATCATGATGGTGGTGTTAGTGATAATGCCATATTTTATATGCTTATTATGCAATTACAAGGTTAATATAATTTTTTTTATGAGATTATAGGGGACCCCACCTACTTTATAAAATTAAATTCATTAAAATTAGTTCTAAATTCTTTTTCTCGATTAAAAAGAAAAAGAAAAAACATTTATCATAACATACAATTAGTTAAAAAACAAAATTTCCCTCCAACTACCTAAGGGAGGTATAAAACTAAATTGAAGGCAAGGAAGGGAGGATGGAAAATGCTAGTGAGGAGAGATATGCATAAATTCTAAAAATTGTCATTTTTTTCCTCTGTTTCTTTATTTCTTAAGTACTATATCTTAGATGTTTTGGTGAAAATATATATAATTTCAGGAGTGATAAGGAGAAAAGTGAGCTCATTTGGGTTTTGGTGCTTTTTCAAAGGTTGCTATTATTTATTGCATCAATTATTGATGTTAGAAGGTCTAATATTTTTCTTATATTAGTGCTAATCTTAAAAAAGAGCCCATGCTGTCCAACACCATATCTTGCTTTATTGTCAGACATTCTAATGTCTATTTTATGAATTATGTTACATCTTACACATTTTTAAGTGATTTTTGGTCCCGATTTTCACAAAAATTAGTTGAAAGAACAAGTTGTACTCTCATTTTGTCAATAAAGTTAGTATTCTTTACAACTGATATTTTTAGGATACCTTTTTCGATGAGTTTATTGTATGTTTTCTGATTTTTGAGGCAGATTTATTTGATACTTATGGCATACATTTATTATTAATTGTTTATATTAGATCTTGAATACACACTTGTACAATATTATGGCAGATAGGGTATGATTTTAAAGAAATCTGCCTGCAAAGTGACTCATTTGGTTACTATTATTTCACTTTAATTTCAATTTATTAATGCATAATAATATATATAATATTTTACCTAATTTACTTTCCTTTTAATGTAATCAATTCCCTTAGATTTTGTTGTACAAATATGTGATATGACATTTTCTTTTACTTCATTTTAAGGAGATGTTGTAAATAGTTGTATACCAATTTTGGGCATTAAATGTCGTGCCTAGTCTCATTATCTCTCCATCCCAATGAGTTTCGAGGGTGTAAAAAAAAAGCATAAAAGCTATGCTCATCAACTAATTTTGGCGACCATACTGGGGTCTCATCTCACAGATCCCTGGTTATATGAATCTTTTATTTTACATGACCATTCAATCTCCCAATCAACCAAAAATTCCAAATCAATTGAATGATCAAAGGAGTATTTCACATCCATTACTCAATTTCATCCTTGATAAAAAACAAACTCTTGCATTATTAGAATATTCTTGGGTTGTTATAGTTATTTAGTGAATTTAGTGTCCTAAATTGCTTCATAAATTATCAACCGAGGTTTGTAAACTGATGAAGTGTGGTGCATTATATGTGCTTAGTTAACCTTTCTCTTACTTCATTGTTTTGTACTTTATGTTTTTTTTGGGGGGTTTCTATTCTTTGATGTCTAAGAATATACAACCTAAAACTATGAGAAACTTTAAGTGGATCTAACAGATTTTAAAGAAAAGGAAATGTTCCTAAGTTAATCTAATTTCCTAAATATGGACCAAGAACTATTGGCTAGTTAGAACCTAATAAGAAAATAGAGCATCTATCTTATCTTATCATTAGTCCTAATCCATGGATCTAATTCTTAAAACCAAGAGTGAAATTGATGCAGAAGGTAACTCAGTAATTGCATTCATTAAACATTCAACCATTCAATTTTGGAATATGATTAAATCATTCTCCTTGAAATGATCTTTTAGGAATATAAGTGATGCAACTAAGCAAGGATCTGAAAGAAAAAAGGTAAAGGCATGTAAAAATAACAATGTACTGAGTAAATTAAATCACTGTATGAATTGGACATTTAACCATTTAGTTGAGGATCATCATCATGTTGAATTGGCTTTTGAAAGCATCCATTAACACAATTAATTGACAATTATGTTCTAAGAGAATGAATGACAAAACAGTAAGAAAACTAAGCAACTGTGTATTCTTATTACTTCAATCTTACTTAATTTTGGAAACAAAGTCATTTTTCTCCACGAAATATCTTAGAAGAACAAGGTTGCACAATTTTGATTTTATCATTACACTATTGGTTAAAAAATGAAATGAAATATCATGCTAAATTAGAAAACAAATTTGTTGAAACAGAGTAATAGAAATTAAACTGAAAATAGCAAATGAAAAACCTCCTTCACTGCAACTGCCCTCTGCAACTGATGTGGCTAGAATGCTAGCTAGTTAAGGATGCACTTTAAACAATCATTGACAACACGAAGTTTGTATTATGAACAAAATGAAATCTGAATACAGAGTATCAACAAAAAGCCTAAACTTAACGTAATTCCTTCTAACTTCTAATTACTTCTCGATTCCATGCAACCGATATTTATAAGAAAATAACATAACTATTTATGAGATAAACTTGCAACAGGTGGCTAATTCGAATTAAATCTAAAATGACTGTTTATGAGAAAAACTTGCTACATGTGGCTTAAATTGAATTGTAATAGTACTATTTAAACTTCTGATCAACTACAAGTGGCTAATTTGAATTAAATCTACAACAGAAATGTTAGACTCTTGATTTGCTACGAAAGAGAAAATCAAGAGTCCTATTGCTTCCAGATAATGTATTTTGAATCCATCTTTGACCATGACCTTAGGCTTGCTTTTTCATCGATCTGGACAGAGTGAATAAGATAGAATCCATGTGGAGATGATTTTAGAAATGCCCATGTGGCCCAATTATTCATTTGACACCTGGAACCTGCCAAACCATGAGATTGGCTACGAAATCCATAGTTAGCTACAAAATAGGCTACATTCTGTAGCTAATTTGCAAAAATATATTCAAATAGCAAGAACATGAAAATATAATATGGTGATCATTTTAATGCTTTCCCTAAGACAAAACCTGGCATTTATAATTGATTGGGTCTGTAATACTATGAGAAAGTGAGAGAAAAAGGTGAGAAAAAATGTCAAGGAGAGGGTAATTCTGAGGTTCAACATACCTCCACTGGAAAATCATTGCATGTCCTCATGCAATTTGCCAAAAATGTGAGTTCTTCCTCCCTAATGGATTTACTCAGACACCTCTACTAGTACATCAATTTCCTTCTTTTGCTCTTCTTCAAAGTGACTGTCATTCTGGGCTTTCTCATAAGAAGCTTATACGTACAGTTAATGATTGCCCTATTCAAAATCTTATTCTTTCTTTTCAATTTCCTGTTTTTCTTATACCACAGTCCTAGATGCAGAATGGTATTATTGTTAATTTCCTTGTCCAATTTATTTTGTTCCTTCAATGTTTCATTCTCCTATTTGATATCTCTATTCAATATCTCTAATTAATAAATTTCCTATTTGAGAGTATCAATTAGAGGTTCTTGTGGAATTACAGAAGGTTCTAGGTTCATTGAGGCACTTCTCTTCTCCATTGATTCTATATAATAATATATTTGTTGCCGCACTGGGTCTATGCTTGTAGATATTCTACTTGGGTTACCTTCAAAATGATGAACAAGAGAATTTTGAAGACTGTGTGTGGAAGAGATGTTAACAAGAGATGTTTTTGGGGATTCCATTTCTAAATTTATAAACGTTGTCCCTTTTGATGATGTTTTCTTTACCAAACCTCAGAGTCTAGAGCTTCTTCTAAGTTATGGAGGACTTACATTCTCCTCATTCATGACCCGTTTCTCCTTTCTTATCTTCCCTCTTGCCTTGATTTTCTTCCTGATTTCTATTAGTTCTTCAAATATTAACTTTTCATCATCTTTCTGCAATGAAGAATCAGGTCTGTTTTCAATATTTATACCATTCTTATTTCTTCTACTTTTTCTAACATTATCTTCTTTAGGTTACTCTGGTGCTTCTTGGAAATGGTTTCTAATAAGGAAATTCTCCCAGGTGTCTCCTATGCTTTTTAAATGAGACTCAATCAATATATTTATCAACCCATGATGATACATCGTTGTATCTATGAACTCTATTTTCTTTTGCACATTTGAGGCCATGCTTCTTAAACTATTTAGCAGGAAGAAAGGAAGATTGAAATCTCCATTTTCTACAAAATTCATTAGTAAACGAATATGGTAGACATACATGCAACCAAATATCCCCTCATAGGTGATAAATTTTTGTAATATTAAGAGCATGTTCCTCCACTTACTTTTAAGAGCTGAAATGGGAATTCCTTTTCTAAAAACAAAGACATCCATACTTGGGTTTTTGAGTATTAATTTCCATGATTCATTGTGGAACTCCTTGTTCTTGAACCATCTTTCACCATACCTTGGAAGTTCTGTAGCCTCTGTTATAAATGAATCAGTTACTACAAACTTAATATCTCCAATTTCTACCTTTGTGCCATCAAAAGATTGAGCAAAGGATTTTGTAATCTCCTTATGAAAACCATCAAATTTCTCGATGAATTTAAGCCATATAGCTTTCTACAACATTTCTTTGAGCTGTGGGTATCCTTCCATGTACTTTTCTCCCACCGATTTTGATTTGATAATTAGCCCCATGCCTTCTACTACGCAGAGTTCTCAACCCTCAGAATTACCCTTCGTGGTTTTATGAAATGGATTGACTACGAATATGGTGAAAGGAACCATAGGTTTTTATGAAATAAGTAGATGGTAGGTGTTTTGGAGAAACGTAGACAAGTATGTCACGTCGTAGTCATGACCATTAATAACAACGAGGGAGTTAATTATGGACTGTTATGTGACAAAATATGGAGGATGTGGCAGATATGTAGTATGATGGAGATTGCAATCAAATCAAATGATGATTCGTTAAGGAAACATATGAATATCCATATTATATATGATTTATGTTTTAACCTTGCTATTTAAAATAAATTTTTGCACTTTACCTTTTAGAACTTAACCTTTTCGTTTGCTATTTTCTTTGATGTTGATCCATAGGTACCCTTTTAGCATATTGGTCTTCAAAACAAGATTCTTCAATTCCCTACAATCATTGTTTGTTTAGAAGTTGTATAATTATGTCAGAGCTGCTGAATGAGATATGGCTACAGAATGAAATTAGCTGGCTACAGAATGAAATTAGCTGTAGAATGGAATCAGCTATAGAACATGATAACAATCAAGTATGGCTATGGAACATGAATGTGAAATGAAATGGAAATGGAATATGACAGTGAAAGGGAATGAAAGTGAAGTGAGATGGAATGAAATTTGTAAAATAAAATGAAAATGGGGTGAGATGGAATGAAATGAAATGAATTTGCAGATTAGGAGCTACCAAATGAATGTAGCTTTATGTCACTACTTATTACAGAAAGAAAATGGAAAAATATAGGATGTCAGAAATCTCTGATTTTCACCCTGTATTTCCTCTATAAGTATGCCAATTAATAATTTTTTCACACTTATACATTTTTTATATTATATATATATATTATTATATATTATATATATATAAAATCTAATTAGTGGAGAAGAAGAATTCTTCTTCACCAACTTCTTTTAGTGTTATCTTGGAAAAATCTTTGACAAATCCTCTCTTGAAATTTTCTTATGATATATCTTCAACCGATGACCATTCACAAGAAGAGGTACCTTTCTTTCATCTATTGTCCTCATTCTCACTGCTCCATTATTAAAGACTTCTTCAATCTCATATGGCCCAAGCCAATGAGTCTGAAACTTTCAATGAAAATATTTGAATTTTGAATCAAACAAAAGTACCCAATCCCCTACTTGAAACTTCTTCTCCTTGATATAATTATCATGCCATTTGGCCCTTTGCCGCTAGACTAAATTGGTTCTTTGAACTACATCTTTCTTGATTTCGTCAAGCTCATTGAGTTTCTCCAATCTATGTTTCTGTGCTTCTCATAAATCGAGTCCCAATTGGATTGCCATCTTGAAGGTTATGATTTAAAACTCTATAGGGAACAGGACTTGCTTCCCATAAACAAGCTCATAAGGAGTATGTCCTATTGTGTTCTTCCATGTAGTTTTGTAGGCCCATAAGGATTCAGGAAGCCTTTCTTCCCAATCTCTTCTGTGTAGATGTACAATCTTAGTGAGAATTCCTTCAATCACCTTATTGGTAGATTCAACTTGACCATTTGCTTGTGGATGATAAGGAATAGACTTCATGTGTTTGATCTTGTAATATTCCACAAGCTTTTACATCATTTTAGATGTAAATTGAGATCCTTGATCTGTCACAATTTCTCTTGGAACACCAAAATGAGTGAAGATGTCCTCAAAAATAAAATTAACTACATATTTTTCATTAGCAAAAGGTAATACTTTAGGCTCTACCCATTTAGTGACATAATAAATGCATACCAAAATATACTCCTTTTGTTTAGATGGAGGATTAATTGGTCCAACAATATCCAAGGCCCATTTTTTAAAAGGTTCAACGAGTACTTGAGTTTGTAGTGGAATTTCATTTGAAGGAGCAAGTTTTCCTACCCTTTGGTAGCTATCACACCTTTTGACATATTATTTGGCATCTCTGAAGATGGAGGGCCAATAATATCCTAAATGAAGGATTTTATAGGCTGTCCTCTTGTTAGCAAAGTGTCGACCACAAGGTTCATCATGACATGCCTTAAGAATTTTAGTCATTTCATATTCTCGAACACATCTTCTGATCATGAGATATGGACCTGTTTTATACAATTCATTAGTAATCCATGAGTAATTTTCACTTCTTTGAATGATTTTTCTTTTCTCCTTAAGAAACAAATGTGAAGGTAATTTCCCTGTGACTAAGTAACTGGAAATATCTGCAAACCAAGGGGTCTGAGTAGTTACTGCAAAAATATATTCATCAGGAAATTTATCTTCAACTGGAGTGTCATCTTTGATATTTTGAATTCTAGACAAAAAATCAGAAACTATGTTTCGTTTTCCAGGTCCATCTAAGATAATGATGTTGAATTCTTGTAGGAGTAATAACCATCTTGTAACTCTGCCATTAGTAATAGGTTTATTCTTGAAGTACCTAATTGCAGAGTGATCTGTATGAACAAAGGCTTCATAGCCTATTATGTAATGTCTGAACTTGTTGATAGCATGAACAACAACTAAGAATTCCTTTTCTGTTACAGTGTAATTTAACTCAGTGGGAGTCAAATTCCTACTTGTGTAATAGATGGCATAGTGGATAAAATGTTTTTGTTGTAATACAACTCCCAAAGCTGTATCTAAAGCATATGTTGAAATGTGAAAAGGTAGTTTCCAAATTGGACCTCTTAAGATGGGTGCTTCAATTTTTTTTTCTTTTAAAGTCTCAAATGCCAATTGGCGATCAAGATTCCAATTGAATTCAAAATCTTTGGTGAGTAATTTGAAGAGTGGGGATGCTAGTTTAGTGAAATTTTCTATAAACCTTCTATAGTATCCTGTGAATCCTAGAAAACTTCTAACATCCTTTTGACAACTTGGAATTGATAGTTTAGAGATGACTACAAATTTATATTTATCAACTTTAATTCTATCTCTTGAAATGTGATGTCCTAAAACAATCCCTTCTGTAAACATCATAAAACATTTTTCATGGCTTAGTGAAAGGTTTTCTTCCTTACATATTTTAAGAACTTTTTCCAAAATTTCTAAAGCTTCTTCAAATGTATTCCCATAAACTGTAAAGTCATCAATATACACCTATACACAATCATGTACTAGATCAGAAAAAATTCCTAGTACTACTGTTTGGAATGTTGCAGGTGCATTGCACAATCCAAAAGGGAGTACTTGGTAGGCATAAATTCCCCATGGATAGGTGAATGTGGTTTTATCTTGATCTTCAGGTGCTACCTGAATTTGATTGTAACCACTAAAACCATCCAAAAATGAGACATACTTCTTACTTGCTAATGTATCTAACACTTGATCTATAAAGGGTAATTATATTTTAGGGTAGCTTTATTCAATTATTGATAATCAATACATACCCTCCATTTGCCATTCTTTTTAGGCACAATCACTCGAGGATAAATCCATTGACTGTCTGAAATTGGGTAAATGAAGTTTACGTTCAACAATTTTTGCAACTCCTCTTTCACAATTTCCCTAAGATTTGGATTCATCCTTCTTTGAGGTTGTCTGATAGGTTTACAATTTTCCTCAATGTAGATGTGATGTATACAAGTCTTAGGACTAATTCCTTTCATGTCAGTGTATTCCCATGCATATGCAAAAGAATGTTGTTGTAATGTTTTGATTAGCTTTTCCTGTTGTAATTTTTCCAAGTTATTGTTTTATGTTCAATGTTTTTCTTGGAAATATTTCCACTATAGAGCTACCAAATTCTTCCATAGAATAAAGAGACATCTGCCTAGATGGCAAATATTCAATATTAGATTTTTCTTGAAATTGATCATGTTCATATTCTGGAGATGATTCAAAATTTTCCATTATATTTAAGATTTGACTATCTTCACTAATGGTTGAAATAGTAAAGAGAGGATGAATATAATTTTCATCATCAATCCATTTTTTGTCATTTGTCTTTGTGATTTTTCTTGCTGGAGGATATAGAATGAATTTCTTAGTTGAGTTACCATTAGAGATATACATATCACTAGATCTACAGCTAATGAAAGCATCAGTTGTAGCCAACCAAGGTCTTCCTAATATAAGTGGATGTCCTCCTAGATTATTCTTTGGGGTTAAGATCATAAAGTCAACAGGGTACTCCCAAGAGTCTAAGGACATTGAAATATCTTCTAACACACAATATGGTTTGATTACAGATCTATCTGCCAATTGTAGTTATGTAGGTGTATAAAGAAGATTAGGAAACTTGAGCTTTTCCATGGTTTGTTCACTCATGATGTTTATTGCTGCTCCTAAATCAATCAATGTATTTGGAATTTCAACTCCATTGATATGTGTTTTTACGACTCGACTTCTTGGATCTACATATTTTTGTATGACAATTCTTCCCATCATTATGTCTGCTAGTTTTCCTGTCAGATGAATTATTTTTACTTTTTTTGCTTTTCTTCTTGGATTCTTCATGCTCAATTCCTTTATTGTTTTAGCTAGAATTGGAATTTCCTCAATGGCTTGTAACAAAGGAATTTTGATACAAACATTTTTAAATTCATCTAGAAAAACATAATTAGGCAACATAATATGCTTTTCTACCCCTCTATCAACTTGTAATATTTCAGGAATAGGAGGTGTGGAAGTGGATATTGGTGGTTGCTCTATGATAGGAGTTGAGTTTATTGGTTCTTTCTATTTTTCATTTTCAGTATTATGGTTTTTAAGAGATGTTCCTTCAAAATTTTTATTTGGATGTAGAGAATCTTCCTTAGAATTGTCTTGTTCTTGAATAACTACAGAAGGCTTTTTCTTTTCTAATATCCTACCAGATCTTAGTTGGACATCATTGAGATCTAAAGGAGTGATCATATAAGTTGGAAATTGCTGTCCTTCCACCATATAGGTATTCTGAGGATTTTTATTTTTGGGGTTTGGTAATGGTTGGGAAGGTAATTGATTTGGTCTTTGTGGGAATGATAGTGAAAGTTGAGGATTCTTGTTTTGAAGTTAGGGCTATTGATTTTGTTGAGGAATTTATTGGGGAGGACAGTTTAGATATGAAGGAGGATATTGATAGTATTGAGAGAATCTTCCATAGGGATTTTTCATTCCTTGAGCCCAAGGTTGAGATTGAGATTGAGGCCAAGGTTGCTGCCAAGAATTCCAATTTGGTGGGGGTTGAATATACATTTGGTTGTTAAAACCCTGGTTTTGTGGCCCTTGCCAAGGTTTTCTAGAGACAAAGCAAAGATATTCTGTTGGGTTTGAAACTGTTTCTTCTTGAAAAACAACCTTAAGACCAGGAATTGAAGGACAACTCTTGGTCTCATGGTTTTCTGAATAAATCACACAAGTCTCTATGATTTTTGCATCCAAAGGGCATTCTCTTAAGGCATGCTTCTTTCTTCATCTGGGACAGAAAATAGCTAAAGCATGAGTCTCAAATTTCTGCTTGTTTTGTAACTTAAGGGTGTCTATCTGTTCATGAAGGCTCCCTAGAATATATATTTTAAATTCGTCAAGCATGTTTCCAATTTCTGCCCTACTTACTAATCCAGTTGCAGATTTATTCACTGTAACAAGAGAAGGATCTCTTGGACCTTTCCCAGTTTTGGATTTTCCTCTTGAGAGATGAACACATAATTATCCAATGTCACTTAAAGGGAGTTGAGAGATATCTCCCTTCCCCATCATGTTAAGGATGTCTATCCACTTATCTCTAATGGATTTTAACAAAAGAACTTTTAAAGTATCTTGATCTAAGTTATCCATTTTTGCTCGTTTTAAGTTATAGTTGATTCATTCAATTAAATCCTCCAAATTTTCATCCTCTCTTTGCATCATTTTAAACACTTCATCTTTGTGATTGATAGGCATGCAATAATCCAAACACTTGTTCAAAAATACTTTCTTCATGTCATTCCATGTTCTAATAGTCTGAGTGACCAACCCCATGAACCATTTTAAAGCAGCTCCTTTCAATGTCGAAGGAAACAATTTGAGTTTTTGAGAGTCTTGTAAATAATCATAAGTTCTGCACAAGACTTCAAATTCAAATAAAAAGGTTTTAGGATCTTCACTTTTTAATCCATGAAAATTTGGAAGGAGAGAAGGTGAGATATTTTTCATTGTGGCATCTATTTCTTCATCAACTATAGGGAATACAAAAGAATTATAAATTTCCCTATTTCTTCTACCTCCTCCATTATTTCCTCTACCTTCTCCATTATTTCCTCTACCTCTTCCTCTATCTCTTCCTCCTCCAAATAGTGAAAATTCTCCACCCTCTCCTTCTTCTTCTCTTCTTGCCATTATAGTTTCTTCAAAGTTAATATAAGATTCAACCTGCAAGGTCAATTTCTATTCCTCTAGTAACTATATCAATGATATGTGGAAGAAAGGTTCTACTTCTCCCTCTCCACTAGGAATTCTTAATTCTTCAACTAAAATATGTTCCCCTGTAGAGGTGAAAAAGGCTACTCCTTTAGTTGGAGATCCAAGATTTTCTTCCTCTAAGACTACCTGAATAGATGAAGTAGGAGATCCTCTTAGTTGGATTTTTGACCTTAGAACTTTAGGAAGTATATGGCTAGGAATATGAGTTTGATATGGAGGTATATCTCTTCTTATCCTTGGTGGAGTAAGTGGTGTTGTAGGAATTAAACTTCTTCCTCTAGCTATGAATCTACCCCTAGAGTCTCTTTCTCTACACACATCATTTTTTTTTTTGGATATAAGAGACGAGGTTACCTAATTAAACTTCCCTAACAATGACACCAAAATGTTTAGTCAATTTAGTGTCCTAAATTGCTTGCATAAATTATCAACCGAGGTTTGAAACTGATGAAGTGTGGCGCACTATATGTGCTTAGCTAACCTTTCTCTTACTTCATTGTTTTGTACTTTATGTTTGTTTTTTTTGGGGGTTTCTATTCTTTTATGTCTAAAAATGTACAACCTGAAACTATGAGAAAATATAAGTGGATCTAACGAATTTTAAAGGAAAGGAAATGTTCTTGAGTTAATCTAATTTCCTAAAAATGGACCAAGAATTGTTGGATAGTTAGAACCTAATAAGAAAACAGAGCATCTATCTTATCTTATCATTAGTCCTAATCCATGGATCTAATTCTTAGAACCAAGAGTGAAATTGATGCAGAAGGTAACTCAGTAATTGCATTCATTAAGCATTCAACCATTCAATTTTGGAATATGATTAAATCAAT
>APFE031166944.1:54941-65090 GCA_000404065.3 Pinus taeda | reverse complement strand
CTTTGTTGCAAGCTATTAATAAGGAATGGATATATTGAGAATAATGGTATATAATGGAAAAAATGAATGTATATGAATGAGGAAAAAATGAATTTAAATATGGAAATCTAGGATCCCATCATCTTCCCCCAATAAAAGGCATTGCACATCCTTATGAAACCGAATTTCTCAATCTAAGTTAAATTTGATTGATAATGAATAAATATTACTTATAATATAAGTGGTATTTCCAAGTTCCTCCCTTGTGTCATACCGTAGTTTTTTAGGATGTGGTTATAAATATTCCTATCCTTGTGTGCATCCCATTGGTAGAGAATGATATACTAGTTAGGATGCCAAATTAAAGGAAAATGGAAATGAAGTCTCATACATATTTATATACTCTTTCCATAGCTCATAAGGAATTTGCATAACCAAAAGGTTATACTTCAATGCATTTATCTGAACATAACCATTCTATTTTACAATGTAGGAGTGCTTCCATCCGAATGTTGTTGATCTTGAGAGTACACTATGGAAATTACCTTTCATTAAGTTTCAAGAATCCAAATGGATATTCATATGCTGCATTTTGGGTGAATATATATTTTTCCAATGTGTCCCAAAAATAAACATTTTCTTGTTGCATTTTTCTTGAATACAAAGATTAATCTTTCATGCAATTTCTATTACTATTTTTTGTGCATAAGACCGCTAGATCTAGTTTCATATGTATGATGTGAGAGTTATTAATTGAATCCCATACTAATGGATTGGGATTCCATATTTAGTCATGAAATATAAGGAGTTCATGATGATAACATTCCAAGAATAATTTTTGTCTTCATTAGGAAAATTATATGTCTAAATCTTGTTACATTAAATTATCAAATTGAAGTTCCATAAACTTGTGAGATTTCATGAACTATATGTGTAGGATTATAGTTTCCTACCTTACATTCTAATATGCTTCTAAGAAAAAGAAAATTTCATCACTCATCGCACTTCATAAATCAGAAGTTTAGTTAATCCTATTTGACAATGATCATGTACTTGAGTGTTGATCAAGCTACTAAGATCATGTTGCCAACAAGTTATCTGCTAGATTTATTTAGGAAATTCCTCTTTCCAAGAATCATTGCAAATAAAAGAGAAATAATATATAAATTACATGGAAACAAATACAAAAATACACCACATAAATATATTCAAGCATTCAATTGACATCTACTAGAAGGTGACCAGTCCTTCATTTAGTTCAAGATACTAGAGTGTCCATGTAACAATATTCTTAAGCAATTAATTCAAATACCAATTAGTGATTAAATTATTGTTGTAGATGATCAATACACTTATCAATTACATCATAGAAATAATTGAAATTCTATACTAATAAACATACAAAGTAATTCAAATCTAAACAATAAATATAATATATTATCTTAACTAAAAGAGATGCAATGTAGTGTAGACTAGATTGGAGGCCCTTCCTCACTGGGTTACATTCTAAAAAATATATATAGTACTATGAAATAATCACACAAAAATTTAAATTATCACTTCCTTTGTATTAAAAATTTAAGTTAACTAGTGTACAATGATTTTACTCATAATCTAATATATATACCATTTTTTGGAAGTTCCTAATGCTTTATACATATTACATATCTAAATCAAGGAAATGTGCTTCAACCATTACCCTATTTTGTGGATCTTCTAAACAAATATACCAATTTTCTAAATACAAAACATAAAATAGATCTTCTAGGCTATTTTTTAGCTTTGCATTGATGTAGGATGGAATGCTTATCCTTGTCATTAGATATTTTCATGACACAAAATGCATGAAAATATTCCCTTCATCCACTCATTAAAATAAAAAAATAATTGGAATGCCATGTTTAGATATAAACTTGACTTGAAATTTTGTCTAAGAGGTTATCTTGTAAAGCTTGTTGCAATGTATTCCTTGAAGATCATGAATAATATAGTTAAATGAGACATTAAGGAGGTAATATGGAGGAATAATAGGTCAAAAAGGGAACCACTGATAGTGAAAAATGCATCAAAACTAGGGTCTAACATCTCCTTTACACCTTAGGTATCACATGCTCTTACATGATTGAACGAGATAGGTGACCTTGATTTAATACTGATTTTAAAAATTTCCAAAATTATGTGAGCCTCAAAACTTTTTTGAAAAGCATGCCACTACATCTATGAAATTTTTCATAATGGAGGCTGAGGTTTTATAGTGATTCTTCTTATTTTGTTTTATTTAAAATTTAATCCTCAACCTTCTATTCTTCCATTTAAGGTGTTGTCTCTTTCTATACCATTTCCTTGCTATCATGAGCAACCTTTTGCTTTTTAATGCCAACTTTTTATTCTGTCTCTTCAGAGATTCATTCTCATTCTTGATATATTGATTGGGGACTTTAAGGCCCTTAATTTATCCCTTTAACTTATAGATTTTCTTATTCTTTCTCCTTAGCTTTGAAGAACCATATATACCTAAAGGGATGGAAGATACCACCTCCTTTATTGGTTCTAAAAACTCTATTTCATATTTAAGATCATCAAATGCCACTTTGATAGCTTCTGATTCTACACATATAGGATAATTCATATCAAAGAATTTGATTCTCTTCTTTTTAGGCACAATTTTAGTAATTACTATTCCTCTCAATGCTTTGTGTCATGATTTTACTCTATATCGATGTGTTTTTATTTTCTCATTATCCTTGCACATTGCCAAACTATAGGAAGGGATGTCTTAATGCTATGATCTTTGTTTCTTCTTAACAAATTTCATTTGGAATTCTATGTTTGCACAATGAATTCCTCAACGCTTTAAGAGTTGAAGTCTTCACTAGTATTCTCTTGAGTGTTTATAATAACATCCCCATAAAACCATTTTTACTCATAAAATAAACCCATGTGTCATTTTGTTTCTTTAGTTTCTCTATGATTATTTTAACCAACTTGTGGTGATATAAACTTCAGTCCATATTCCTATGATTTATTTGAATATGCTTAGCCATATTAGAGAGGCTTTTCTAAAAGTAGAAAGGAATACTAATCTTGTCATTAGCTTCAAAGTGTAATATGAAAGATATATGATATTGAAATGCAATTACATACCTACCCTTGCATGCTATACACTTTTAAATTACAAACATGATGTTTTCTAGTCTTATGTTAACCCCAATCTCATGAATCACTTTCCCTAATTGGGGTTTTTTTGATGGAAAATGAAATTGGGTCCAAACCCCTTTTTCTATCTATTTGTTTTTGAATCACCATGCACAATATTGAGGAAATTCATTATCATATGAAATCAAATCTTCTGAGACTTCAAACACCAAATCTCCTAGTCGAGAAAAAAATTCATCAAAACCATCTACAAATGATAGTGTCACATTGTTACTATAACCCTAGAATTTTTGAAATAACGAAAACCATTTGGACAATTGAAATATATGCTTACATGTTTGGAATCCTAGGGAGGATTCTAGGATCTACATTCTTGTGGATTCCTTCCTGATGAGACTATGCTTATCCATAATGAAATACCCATAACATGGAGGGTTTGCTTGAGCTTTTTTTAGCCATTTGACATTGTTAGTGAGGAGTTTGGGTATGAGATAAGGTGATGAAATGATTATATAATGAAATTATACTTCAATCATGTCTCCCAATTCAAATGACACGAGGATTCAAAATGAATTATGAAAATAATATTATTATAGGGTGGCTAGATTTGAGGTTACAAAAAAAAATTCATGATTATTCGTGTGGAAATGCATTGACAATTTAATGAAAAATCATTGAACAAAAGGTAATGATTATTTGGTAAGGAGAACCTTATAATGTAGAGATATGGTAATGAAATGGTAATAAAATTATAACGTGGATAAGTGATTATGCCATATCATGTAATAAGAAATATATGAACATAGGAAATGCAAAAGCTCATAGAGTTTTTCGTTATAGATTTCCCATATTTTTAAGAAACAAAAGGGATTTAAAATAATTTTTA
The DNA here is from genome assembly GCA_000404065.3 of Pinus taeda. NCBI lineage: Eukaryota > Viridiplantae > Streptophyta > Pinopsida > Pinales > Pinaceae > Pinus > Pinus taeda. Next base: position 61,069 of record APFE031166944.1, on the reverse strand, counting down.
CCTCAAGTTACATATAACTAAGTTCTGATTGGTACCCATGGAGTTAACTATATTCAAGTTGAAGGAATGCAACTTGAAAGAACCTTGCGAACTTGAGCACTAAATTATGTTAAAAGAAATATGATGTTGAAAAGGTCTTCTATTGCTGGAAATGATCATTGATGATGTTAATTTATAGAACTAAATAAAAAAAATTGATTGAATTAGAAAAAAAACTTATGGTGCTAAAGGCATTAGTTTGGATGGCTGAAGTATTAAGTTGATTGCTTGGGAACCTTAGATTTTTCATTCTAGAACTAAATACAATCAAATGGAAATTATGAAGAAAACAAATGGCTTGCTACAGAAATTACAGTAATCACCATGAGATTTGGTAGCTACTGAAAAGTAGTGGTTACAATATTTCATTTTCATTATTGGAACACTTGAAACTATGAGAATCATGAAAAAAATAAATCTGGAAGCTACTACTGAGTTAATACGAAGGTGTGATCATTTTTAGGACACAAATTTTGAGTGTTGATGTGCTTATCTTCTCTTGATTACAAGAACATAGGAGACTTATGTATTTGATGTTCATTATGGTCATACCACAATCCTCATGCTAAAAGTTTAGATTAGACTACTTTGAAATCCTATAGACCTTATTTATTAATAAGAGATGAAATAATGAATAATGTTGAGCGTGAAATATACAAATTTAATTTGAATCCCTTGGAAAGTTAGAGCTAGAAATTTTTAGAATTGAAATATGGAAAATAAAAGACGTCTAATCTAACAACCAACATTTGATCTTAGGTTTCAAGAAGGAACCTAATTTATTGGATTTGATATAGAAATCTAACTTCTACAACATAGGATCATGAAAATAAACCTCAAATATTAAAAAAAATGATATGTTGAACAAGTTATAGGATTGAGGTCCTGAAAATATTGGAAAAAAATCTTGTTATTTGAACATTACATGCTAGAGATCCAGTTTTCAAACAAAGTTCATGTTCAGTTGTGCTGAGATCTTGGTTTTCACAACCGAATGCTATTTTTATCTTTAATATATGTATGTTTTTATGTATGTATATGCATACATGATATATATATGTATTTTATCCTACTCTTGTGGGGAAATAAAACCTTTCCTCAAGTGTAGAAATACTTTTGGGTTAATGCATGAAGATGGATCACACTTTTGGGCCAAATGTGTCAATGAAATTTCAAAACTATACTCTTTTATCAAATTGAAGCCCTCAAAATTCATATAAACATTGTTAATTTTGATTCATAGTAAAAAGACAATTTGTGGAGAATTATGTGGTTGTCCTAATGATATTTTTTACAAAAATTTAGTGTTGTATAATCTATCAATTTTTCATTCAATGAAATGCTTGTCCTTGCAAATTTTGGCACATCTTAAGAGGTATGCTTGTGTTCAAGTAGCATAACTTAGTTTAAAGTGTGTAATATATATGTATGGTATTATATATATATAATATATGATAGTGTTAATATGTATTATTATAATTGTATTGTATATGTATATGTATATGTATATATATAATATACATATACATATACATAATACATATAACATAACAAATATAACATTATATACATATATATATAAGCATGATCTACATAGAGAGAACTAAGTTTTTCATATTAAAAAATTATTTTTTCATACTATTGTAGTGGCTACAACACCCTCCAAAATTTTGGCCTACATGTAATTTCAGAGCCTCCCTTGGGTTTTTACTTGATGTTCGCAAGCACTCAGGCTCACCCCATGAGCTTGTGTTGAGTCTTTTCATCCTCCTTGCTTAACCATTCAACATACATCTTTTTGCATGTTGGTCACAATGTCATGCTTATAGCCATGTTTTGGTCATGCACAAGGTCCCACTTCGTGTGGACAAGTAGTATTCACTATGTAAACATCCGTCACATTCACACACATGCAATTGTATGAATTGCCCCACAAGCGTCGTCGCGGTTATTCAACAATCTATCAAAAGCATCGCACTTGTCACTCGCACCATCGGTCAATCATGATGACTATATGTTATCTTGTTGGTTTGAGGCATCTTGTCGTCAAGTCATGTTGAGTCTGCATTCGCAAGGTCACGTATGCACAAATTCACTCGCTCATACACATAGCCATTTTTGCTGAAATTTTAATGACCGAATCACCCTCTAACATCCAAACCTCCACTCAAGAATTGACTCGACTGACTGTCACCTAGAACAACGCAGAAGTGTAAAATAATCCATTTCAATCTGTGTTGCACACAAGAAAAACAACCAACCCTCCTGCTGGTCAACCGAAGAGTTTGACCAGGTAGTGACCTTGGGACTCATGACTCACTCCCCTAAAAAATTGCGCAAAAGTTGTAGACCTTTCCCACTCCACTGACTGATGAAACTATGTAGACAGGTCGGACAGACACCCAGTGTCCATCCCTATCTCCCTAAAAAATTTGCGTAGTTTTTCCAGCCAGCCACCCATTCAGCCAACTCGCTGCTCACCCAAAAAACTGTGCAGATTTCATGAGCAGTTCCTTAGCTTCCCAACAAACCACTCAGCTTAGAAACTACGCAGAGGTGTTCAGTAGGTCAGCTTCCTAGGAATTACATAATTTTTATCACCAGCAATCCGCAGCCCGCGGCCAGCTCCTCGGAGGAATTGCGCAATTTTGGCCGCCAAGCCCCTCTCGTGCCTGCATTGCTTCCCTCAAGAAATTACGCAGATTTTTCTTCCAGCCGAGCTAGATCCCGTGGATAGTCACTGCTGATACGGATTGTCCATCTTAGTCGCCTAGTGACTTATGTGCAATTTTGACCAGCGGTGCCTGGAGCCTGCATCCCATCTTGAAACTTGCCTTGTGCAGTTTCATAGCCTTGTCCTGTCTCCTGGTCACCTGCATTCGAGGGAGAACGATCATGCATCATGGTAGACTAGGAGGTTTATGGATTTGATGTCGTCTCATCATGAGTGATTACAGATACAGGTACATAGATAAGACATGATGTGACGATGAATGAGATGAACAAGGAGAGCACACGTAAGGATATTTGTTCGCGGATAGACAAACAAACGATGCATGTGAGGAGGTTTTATCGTGAATAGACGACGCATGCAAAGATATTTTTTAACGAATGAATGATGCATGTGAGGGGATTTTTTCGCGAGTGGATGAACATGTGAAGCATGCCAAAGAACAAGCAAAGGAGTGACATGCACATGCAACATAAAGTGAACACCAAGACCATCGAATAATCTCCACACCTTGCCATGCGAAGGTGAAGCTATGATACACCAAGAGCACACCCATCACTTAGCAGCACTGCAACTCGACATGTACACCAGTAGCAGCATGGACATACCAACACTGTCGTTGTAAGTCGTGTCATAAGTCATGTCAGCCACATCACTACTTTGGGCCATACTAGGTAAATCAATGTAATGTAACTTGGAATTCCAAGAGATGCACATGTCCTACAAAGAGTCATGTATAGATGAAAAATAAGTTAAACAGTCACGAGGGAAGTTGAACAGTCACAAGGGCCAGTTTCAACCTTGGCTATAAATACCCCCTCATTTGTACATGCAAGGGAATTTTCACCTTGGCTCCTCCAACATAGCCTTGAGAGTCTGTAGTGTTTTCTTTGAGGAGCGAGTAGTGGCTCCAATGCCCCTTTCACGAGGTCAGTGATGTATGGTGTACCAATGTGTCTTGGAACTTTCACTTAATTCAGAAGCTTGATAATAGACCATCATGTTTTCACACATGTATTGTAACTGTTTGCAAGACTAATCTTGAACCCTTGTAATGCATGTTACTTTAACCTGTGTTAAACAATTGAAATCTTTCAGTTGCTCTAAAACATATATTGATGAAAATGTGTTGTATAAGTTGTTAATGTTGTCCTACTCGCATGGGTTGCCTCACTAGACATCAGACAAAACCTTTCCCATAAACTTGTTACAATGATTGTCGCACTAGTGTGGACTAGCCTGCCAGGTGTTGTACATGATATCTTCTCTTGTGTGTTGTGATTACTGCATCTGTGTGGAATGCTCCTCTGGAAGCTGTGCATGTCCTGTTTTTGGCCATGTGATAAGAAGCTCCAGAATCTTCTTCAGATGATGACAGCGAGGATGAAAATCCTCCCCCACCTTCTCAGGATCCTCCTTCAACTCCTCAGCTTTCAAAATGGGTCCATGCTACTCAGGATGCAACAGGTGCTCTTGCAAGTGATCCTACAAATCAACGACGTACATGTTCTCAATTCGATAGAGCCTATTCTTTACTGGCTCAAGCTTCAGTGGATTATGACACTGCCACCTTTGCAGAAGCTTCATGCCATTTAGATTGGGACATAGCTATGAATGAAGAATATCATTCATTATTGGTAAATGATACATGGGATCTTGTTCCTCTTCCAAAGAGACGGAGACTTGTTAGATGCAAATGGGTTTATAGAACCAAGTTTGGACTAGGTGTAAAAGTTGATAAACATAAAGCTCATCTTGTTGCTAAGGGTTTTTCACAAGTTGAAAGCATTGACTATACTGAAACCTTCTCCCCTGTTGCCAAAATGAACTCTATCCACCTTGTTCTTTCCCTTGCTGCCTATTTCAAATGGGAAGTCCATCAGATGGATGTTAAATCCACCTTCTTGCATGGGGACTTGCATCTAGAAATATATATGGAACAACCTCATGGCTTTATACAAACAAACTCTAGCCTTGTATGTCAGCTTAAGAAATCCCTTTATGGTCTCAAGCAAGCCCCTCGGGCTTGGTATGCCAAAATGGATAGCTTTCTTTTAGATACTAGATTTTCTAGGTGTCATTCTAACAATACTGTCTACACCAAGAAAGTGTATAAGTCTCTTATCATTCTTGTTATTTATGTTGATGACCTTATCCTTACTAGTAGTGATGCCAACCTTATAAACCATGTGAAGTCCAGCCTTACGCAATTTGCAATGACAAAATTAGGACATTTGCATTATTTTCTTGGTCTTCAAGTCTTGCAATCCAAGGAAGGTATTTTCCTTTTCTAGTCCAAGTATGTCTATGATCTTCTATGCCACTTTCACATGGAAGACTGTAAGCCACCCCCTTCTCCCTTTTAGTGTGGAGCCAAACTTTCAGTCACTTGTACTTCCCTTGAAGTTGATGCTAACTTATACCGTCAAATTGTAGGAAAACTTTTGTATCTGACTCATACTCGTCCTCACCTTTCCTTTGCTATTGGCCTTATTTCTCGGTTTATGAAAAACCCACGTGAAAATCATTGGAAAGAAGCTAAAATAATACTTCATTATGTTCGAGGTATAGTTCAGTTTTGGATTCATTACAATGTAGAAGCATCTCCTCTATTGGTTGGTTTCACTGATTCCGATTGGGCTGGTGACCCTGATTATCGAAAGTCTATTGCAGGTTATCTCTTCACTCTTAGTTATGGACCTATTACATGGGCTTGCAAGAAACAAAGTTCCATTTCTCTTTCTTCAGCATAAGCAGAGTATCGTGGCACCGCAGAAGCTAGTAAGGAAGCCTCGTGGCTTCGTCAGATCCTGTCAGAGATTGGCTTTCAGCAGCAACATCTGACTACACTTTGGTGTGATAATCAAAGTTCCATTCAACTATGCAAAGATCTAGTCCAACATCAGCGCAGAAAACACATTGAACTGCACATGCACTTCATTAGAAAGCTCATTCATGACCATGTTATTGAAGTGTAATATTGTTCAACCAATGATCAAGTTGCAGAAATCTTTACAAAGGCTCTCATAGAGGTGAAGTTTACTAAAATTTGATTTATGGTTGGAGTTCAGGAGCTTGTCACTAAGGGGGGATAGGCTCTAACATCTCCTTCCTTCTCCTATTGTGTCATATTTGTACATCCTTCAATCATATCCCAAGTTGTTCTTAAGGGGGGATGTTAGGATATTCCAACACATAGGAAATAGCTAAGTATAACTTGGTCTAGTATAGAGTTAGGTAAAGTGTGTTTCTTTACTATGTACTTTTGTAACTTACAATATGATGGTCACGATATGTAGTGATCCGACGGTTCATTCTCTCCTCGGTATTACTGACACTTGATCCGTGGCTTGACACC
>APFE031166944.1:33654-54869 GCA_000404065.3 Pinus taeda | reverse complement strand
TAGAGTTAGGTAAAGTGTGTTTCTTTACTATGTACTTTTGTAACTTACAATCCGATGGTCATGATATGTTCTAGACATGAAGTGATCTAACGGTTCATTCTCTCCTTGGTATTACCAACACTTGATCTGTGGCTTAACACTTGATTGGTCCATGATCTCCATTTAAAGAGCATGGAGGGTCATTTGTAAGGTGACCATTCATGAGAGAAGCTTATGTAAAATTTCATTCTTTTATTTTAAATTGCCTTAAGTGGCCGTGTTGGCTCAGGCTATGGACTGTTTCCCTCTTTTAGGTTTTTAACCACATTAAGAATATTGGTGTATTGATTTGTGATATGTTTGTGAGCGATATGTAGAAATTCTGCAAATTCTCTACAAATCTCATTGTAAGACCATGTAGAAAATTTGACTGTAGATTAACTCGATAATGCAATATAACCAAAGAAAAATACTATAACTTTCTTCTATTATCAATTTGTGGAAGCTTAAAGATTGAGAAAGATAGAGATGAACACATATAACCAGAAGAAGAAGAATCAATGCGCATGAAACACAGAAAATACTTAGGGGAAAGCCTCAACTAAAAGCCCCACTATCTGTATTATCATACAAGGTGGAAATACATTAAAATTATATAAAGCCTTAATTCTCACAACTAGCCATCTCTCAGTACAATCCTCCTGGATGCTCACAGGCAATCAAAGCTTCTCACAAGCCTTCTCCTTTGCCCTCCAAGCTCCTCTTTCCTTGTGATGTTTCTCCTGGGTGATCCTCCTATTACCAAGTGGAAGACTGATCAGTCACACTGATCCTACACCCTGTTAGAACTGCACAATCGTCAAGGAACCTTACCTTGATTGCATGCATGAGTTTCCTTTATAGGAGAAAACATGCAACTAGTAGTACATTTTCCTTGACATTTAGTTCAACTGGGTCTTTCTCAGAACAAACATGCATGAGTTACTGATGAGGGAATCTTCATTTATCTGGAGTACACTGGATGAGTGCATGCATGCATCAACTAACTGATAACTCATAATTAGTTCCTCAAACAGTTTGAAACTAATTTAACTAGACTTAACTCAGTAAACTGAGTTAACTAATTACAACTCAAATATAAATCAATCTTATCTCCTTAATTAAGGGATAATCTCCTTAATTTAAGGGATAAATGTTGCATGACTTCAAAAATACTTCTAACTTGAATTTCTCCAAATAATTAATCCATAATGAATTAATTAATTATTTCCAAGTAGTTGGTGAGACTAAATTTGAATTTATTCACAATTTTAATTCAAGGACAAATTAAAATTGGAATATTCTGGATACTATTTTTATCATTTCTTGTTGCTATTTTCGACGCTCCCTCTCAACAAGAAAGGAATTCAACTCGATCCCAATCCTGAACCTTTGGAATATTCTGCATGCAACATTTCTCTCTAGTGTTGTTGCTCCAACAATTTCAGAAACAAAAAAAAAACATCCAACCTGAATCAGTATGATGCATCTGTCATCAAAGTCTCTGACTGCAACTGCCTCTATCAACTGAAAACTTTGTACTTCTGCTGACTCAGCCTTTATCCATTGTTGTCAATCATTCTCTGTGCTCTTCAGTATTTCACTACTCTAGCCTCTGTCACTTTGACCTCTGACTGCATCAATCCCACTGATTCCTCCTGCTGCATCCATGTTGATGCTGGTCCTTTCACCCAACACTCCATCCGCACTGCACCTCCTCTCTTCATGTTGCATCGTGCTTCCCACTGCTGCATTGTAACTCAGTTACTGAGAAGTAAGTAACTGATCTCCCAACTGACCTCCCTATTGTGCTAGAAACACCCTCTAATGCTGAAGCTCCCTTTGCCACTCCATTCACATCTATCTCTACACACTCAGCTAGTCCTGCTACTCCTCGTCGGGGCTCTCGTAGCAAAGTATAATCAAAGAGGCTGGGTACCTCAAGGATCCTACCCCTATTTCAGCCTTTTTGAGATTATCACTTCACATTGCCCACCTCACACTTGGAGGTATGGTTGCATGTGATCCCTCTGCCCACTTGTCCAATTGTGGCTCCTCCATAATTGTCTGATACTTCTTCTGGGACTGCATGTTGAGAGGTAATTTACTCTCCCTTTCAACCACCAAGTCTCTAACATTTGCCTTTCTCCTCAAGGCTTTGCATGCACCTTGAACCTCAAGAGCACACAGGTTCTTGACTCATGAACCGATCTGTTTCACCTGTCTTGTGGTGATGTGTCTAAGGAAAACCTTTCCCTTACTGAATACAACATTCTAGCCTTTGTCCTCCAACATCGCGACTGATACCAAGTTCTTCTTTAGTCTAGGCACATACTTCACATCAATTTGGTGATAGGAGGTTCATGCTCCCTCTGAAAAGCAACCGTGCCCACTCCTAAAACACTATACCTTTTGTTGTCACCCATCTCTATGTGCATCTTGAGGTTTTTCTCCTCCAAGGTACTGAATAAAATTTTATTGCCGGTCATGTTGAATGAGGCTCCACTGTCAAGATACAAACCACAACCCATCATTGATGACACCATGCATGCGATGAGGGTAAAGTCCATTTCGAACTAAGAGGCTAATGCCTCACCTTCCGATCCATTCGAGGATCCCTTCTTGGACTTCTTTGATGGGAAATTAGTTGCATAATGTCCCATCTCGTGACAATTAAAGCATCTCACTTTAGACTTGTCACCCTTCTTCCCTCCATGAGAAGAATTTGATTCGGAATGGGACACCTTCCCCTTCCCTTTCCTTGCCTTACTAAGGCCATATTTTCTTCATCATCATCCTTGGATGAACAACCATCTCGTGTGCTCCTCTTAATCTCCTCCTGCATGAGATTTGACCATAGTCGTTACCAATCCATAAGTTTCTCCCTTCCATTCATAGAGTCCTGGTAGCTATTCCAGCTCTTTGGAAGGCCAAGGAGAGCAAGGCTCACCATATCATCATCGGAAGTATTTATTCCCACACTTCCAAGCTCATCTCTACAGGTGGTGAGCTTGTTCAGATATGTGGAAATAGTATCGCCGTTCTCCATCTTGATTCTTCGAAGCTTATCCTTGAGCGCCAATTTCCTCTGGTCACTACTGTTCTGGTAGAGGTCCTTCAATGTCTTCCACATTGAATATGGAGTATCCTTCCCATGGAGACTCAAGACAACATGGTCTCGAACTCCCTCAAGGATGATCCATCTCGCCCTTGCCACACACTTCTTCCACTCAGCCAACTCTTGTGCATTAGTTGAACCTAGCTTTGGGATTCTTGATTAATGAAATCCTTCAATCCTTTGTATTCTAATATAGCCTCCATGTGATCTTTCCATGCTATGTAATTCGAGCTACCTTCCAAGGCATACTTGAGTCTAAATCCATAAAATGCCATTGTCGAACCTTAAAGTATGATAAGAATTGGATTTGCACCTGCAACCCTGAACTTAAAACTTCGAATTCTCTTCTCTGTATACTGTTCACAACTCCAATAAACTCAGCTTTGATACCATGTAGAAATTTCTCTATAGATCAGCGAGCTCTAATACCATGTAGAAATTCTGCAAATTATCTACAAATCTTGTTCTAAAACCATGTAAAAAATATGACTGTAGATTAACCCGATAATGCAATATAACTAAAGCAAAATACTATAACCTACTTCTACTATCAATTTACGGAATCTTAAAGATTGAGAAAGATAGATCTGAACACATATAACAAGAAGAAGAAGAATCAATGCACATGAAACACATAAAATACTCAGGGGAAAGCCTCAACTAAAATCTCCACTGTCTGTATTATCATAAAAGGTCGAAATACAACAGAATTATACAAAGCCTTAGCTCTCATAGCTAGCCAGCTCTCAGTACAATCCTCCTGGATGCTCACATGCAATCAAAGCTTCTCACAAGCCTTCTCCTCTTCCCTCCAAGCTCCTATTTCCTTGCACTGTTTCTCCTGGGTGATCCTCCTGTTACCAAGTGGAAGATTGATCACTCACACAGATCCTACACCCTGTTAGGACTGCGCAATCCTCAAGGAACCTTACCTTTACTGCATGCATGGATTTCCTTTATAGGAGAAAACATGCAACTAATAGTACACTGTCCTTGATATTTAGTTCAACTGGGTCTTTCTAAAAATAGACATGCATGAGTTACTGATGAGGGAATCTTCAATTATCTGGAGTACATTGGTTGAGTGCATGCATGCATCAACTGACTAATAACTCACAATTAGTTCCTCAAACAATTTGGAACTAATTTAACTAGACTTAACTTAGTAAATTGAGTTAACTAATTACAAATCAAATATAACTCAATCTTATCTCCTTAATTAAGGGATAATCTGCTTAATTTGAGGGATAACTATTGCACGACTTCAGAAATTCTTCTAACTTGAATTTCTCCAACTAATTAATCCATAATGAATTAATTATTTCCAAGTAGCCGGTGAGACTAAATTTGAATTTAATTCACAATTTTAATTCAAGGACAAATTAAAATTGGAATATTCTAGATTCTATTTTTATCATTTCTTGTTTCTATTTTCAATAGGGTGTCCTCTGGTGTTCTATCTGAGGAACTTACCCTGTCAATTCCTACATGTTGTGTGTCTCTGATAGAGTTGGGAAATCTTCCCTTTCGACTAGAGACTCACCTCCACCCTCTCCCTCTGCAGTGAAAGAACCTGACACAAGTAACATTAGCACTCACCAGGCACACAAACTTTGAAGACAAATGAGACCACTATCATGTGCTAACAAGTAAGAGCTAAGGAAAACTTTTAAGATAATGGTAACCGAGCCATCATACAGGATGGGACTCCTACACCAAATAGTGTGAGGTATAGTTGGGACTTCATACTAAGGAGATCCCTTGAATGTTGGGGGGTCCAACACTGTCAACATTTTTCACTTTAGAAGGAGGGCTACCATTTGTTTATGGTTGAATGTCCTCTCATCCCACTCATCAATCATTTGGTCAAGATAGTAACTCGCACTCCCACTCACCTACTCACGACTCTGAAGTTGGTTACTCCTCACCTCCTAGACGTGAAAACGAAATTTCATATCTGTACCTTTACTCTGTCCGTCCCATCACCCATCAATTTGTGAAATTAGTCAGACTGATCCCAGGAATTCAACATCATCCATACACATCAAGAAAGCCAAAAACCACTCCCACAGGGATTGTTGTATAATCGGTGGAAGAAGAAGTTATTGCCACACTTGAAGGTTTGGAAGAAGTTGTTGAGAATGGAGAGGAACCTCCGGTCTTCAAATAGGGAGAACAAAAAACCCTCGTGATATTGGGCTCAGACTCCAGTACAGGAGGCATAGGGGAAGGCAACAGAGGAGGTAGAGGTGGAGACGAACCAATAGACTCAGAGTCAGAACCATCAGATTTTGAAGAAGAAGAGGAGGATGAAGAAGAAGAAGACATGGATAACCAAAATCTAGAATGGATGACTCAGGGGCCATTGGCTCTCCCGGGTGCTTTGCACAAGATTCCCAAGTGATAGGAGACAATGATTACAAAGTTTGACCCTGACAGCACAGTGAAGGCAAAAGATCACTTGGACAAATTCTACCTACAACTACAGACACTTGAGGTACGGTACGATGACGTTGCATGTAGACTATTCCCACATACCTTGGATGGTCACACAACAACATGCTATCACAACCTTCCTGTCAACTCCATCCATAACTGGGGTACATTCAAACATATGTTTATGGAAAATTTTGCTGATGACAAGACCCTAGCCATGTTACTCAAAGAATTGTGAAGCTTAAATATGGAGGGGAAAGAAAAGGTAAAATATTTCAATTAGAGGTTTATGTGCATATTGAATAAGTTTGCAGTGGACACAAAACCTCATGACTCCATCACTATCGATTACTGCACGTCCATACTGCCAACTAGAATTCCACAGTTCATCAAATGAGCTGTGAAACCGACACTGTTATAAAACTGTGAAGAAGCAATCATTGTTGAAAAGGACCTATGTGCGATTGGAGTCATCAAGGATGATGAACCAATGAAGGATTCTAGAGATGTGAGTGGGAAGCCCCAGGCTATGTCGAGAAAGGGTAAGGAAAAGGAAATAAGTGATATTGAAACCCTTACTTGTCTAGTCAAAAACTTGACAATAAAAGTGTCCAAGCTCAAACAACGAATACTTGTCACATCTGTGAGCAGTCAACTAACCCGACAAAGACAAGGAGGCATGTCATCAGGTAACAATCACTTCCCGACTAAAACTGCGTAGTGCTTAGTGTTCCAGCTCGAATAGTGCACAAACAATGAATTTTGTTTGTTTCATGAAGATGATCTCTTAGAAGGGTCTTGTTCAGACTGGAAGTGAGTTGTAGGCTTAGTATGAAACCACACACTAGACATAGCAAGAAGTGTGTAGGGATAGGTGGGAGACACAGATGGTGATGAAGATGTTGTGCCTAATGAGGCATCAAACACTAGGCAAGTGGTGAACATGTATCAATGCTCATAAGCAGCACATAATCCAAACATTGAGAAGTAGTCCCGAAAGCGAAATGATCATTAGAGTCTCAGAAGTAAGGGGGCTCCCCCTACACTTGGGGAAATGAAACAAAAGATCTAACTATTGAGGAAGGTTTATCCATTAGTCGTCCAAAAACAGAAAACACAAAGAAAACCTGGGAAGACAAGGATTGACAAGAGTATGTCCATGAGCAACAAACTGCAGAACACTCCGCCGGACAACACGAACACTAGTATTACCCTAGACATCTCGGTGCATCTAGCCACTCTAGATTACAACATTATGGAAGACATGAAGAAAACTCATGCAAATATCAGTTTGTTCGAGTTGGCTATGATCTAGAGTCATCGTGACATCCTACTACGTGCACTGGGGCAGACATCAATAGGAAACGCAACCTCTACCTACAAGGGATCAAGCACACCTCCCAAATCACTTTCAACTGTGCTAAACACACTTCGGATGGAAGAAGAAAACTCTGTTTTCCCTCCATTCCTTATTTCATTTGAAGTATTTAACTATAATATACACAACTGTTTGGTTGATTCTAGCGTGACAACCAATGTCATGGTGCTCTCCATTGCCAAAAATATCAATGCGCAATGGAGCAAGACATCAACAAAAATCATCCAACTCGATCTAACATTCGTACCAGCCATTGGTAAAATTTGGGATGTGATCATCCAACTATCTCATGACAACCGATTTCACTAGTGCATAAACATTGTTGTTGTGGACATACCATAAGCATATGGCTTATTACTCAACAGAGATTGGTCTAGCAAGTTGAATGGATACTTTGCTACAAACTGGTAGCACATGTGGCTTTCATACAAGGGCAAAAACAATCAAATCCGAGTGTTATCTGAGAGATACATGAGGCACAATGTCACTCTCGTCAATGGAGAGAATGAACTGCTGGCCTTCGTAGAGCTCATGTTTGACAACTTCCTCTTGCAAACAATGCTGGGGTGTTATCCCTCATGGCCAATTCCAACCCCACCAGAAATGCAGTTGGGTCTCCTTCCTTATCCAACTGATGGAAATGAAACTATACAGTGCATTGTAACATTAGTAGCAGTAGTAGTAGCATTAGGAGTAGTGCAAGTGTGTCGAACAGTCAGTGTATAGAAGAGTTGTGGACCATGTACTTTGACGGATCAAAGACACAGGATGGCTCTGGAGCTAGGTGTGTCTTAATTGACTGTTAAAACAAAAAAAAATGATTTTAAGCTGCTTGGAGTTCGAGTGCACAAACAAAATTGATGAATACAAAGCACTCGTGTTGGGTTTGTAGAAATCCATTAGCCTCAATGTGGGTGCACTCAAAGTGGTAGGTGATTCAGAAATAGTGGTATGGTAGGTACGCAACACCATTAACTGTTTATCACCTCATCTAAAAAGTTAGGAACAAGATGTATGGCGACTGATCTCTAACTTCCAAGCATTTAATATCACTACTATACTAAGAATGTGTAATGTAGCTGCCAATGCTTTGGAAAACACAACTTCTAGAATGTCACTGCTTAGGGATAGATTTACTGTTCAAATTTTGTATAGACCATTTATCCCATATAACATAACTAATTTATGTGTGTTTGATGATGATCAACAGATTCTACATTTCATGGCCAACACTGATATCTTCAAGGATGCAACGATAGATGAAGATGAGCACGAGCAATCTTCACAAGTTGGGGTGGATATCAAGAAAGGCCACCTCATCCCTAAGGGTGTGGTTCTTTTGAAAAGATCTATCACTTGCAAGAACACTTTTAAGGGCCAAGGAACAACAAAACCCATAACTCTACCATGATGCACAAATTGATTAACTTGGGAACATAACAAGATCTGAAGTTCGTCAATCTCAATACATGTTGCACACAACAAGAGCATAAAGCCTTTGTCCTCTTGTTCAAACAATATTGGGATGTGTTTGTGTTGACATATGATGGCTTGAAAACTTACGACACACGAATAATCTAACACACCATTCTGATCAAATTAGGGGTCAAGCCATATTTGTAGAAGTTGAGGAAAGTACATCTGTTACTTGAGCCCCTCATATAGAATGAGCTCAAAAAGCTGTTGGATGCATGAATCATAAAAAGAGTTGGTCATTCTACATGGGTTTCAAACCTTGTTCCTGTACTTAAGAAGTCCAGGGAAATCCACTTGTGTGTTGATATCTAGAACTTGAACTGTGGCTCGGACAAAGACAACTACCCTGTGCCGTCTATAGAGCACATTTTGCAAACATTATCTAGAGCATAAGTGTCTTATTTACTTGATAGGTTTTAAGGATAAAACTAGGTCCTGGTAGCATAATGTAATAGACTCAAAACTACCTTCCGTACCAAGTGGGGTATGCTCACATATAGACGAATGCCATTTGGGCTTGTGAACATAGGAACGAACTTTCAATGCGCTATGGACATCACCTTCCACAGACTCATCAGACAGAGCATAGTGGCGTACCTCGATGATGTGATTGCGTTTTCAAGAAAATGGGAAGACCACATATGCCATTTGAAAAAAAATTTGAGCGATGCCAAAAATACGGGATTTCCTTGAATCCTAAAAATAGCATATTTGCAGTGTCTGAGGGGAACCTCCTTGGAAAAATCATTTCCAAAAGTGGGATCAAGATTGATCCAGACTAGGTCTGGACTATTCCATAGATCCCTCACCTAACAAACAAGAAATCAATGGAGTCCTTCTCGGGAAAGATAAACTTCCTCAAGAAGTTCATCTCGGACTATGTGAAAATAGTAAAACCAATGCAAAACATGATCAAGAAGGATGCATTCTATAGCTAGGGAAAGACGGAAAAGTATGCATTCACCCATATTAGGAAGGCTATTACAGAAGCTCCTACACTCTACAACCAAGATTTCAACAAAGACTTCTTGCTATACACATTTGCCTCCGATATCTCACTCGCTGGAGTACTCACTCAGAAGGATGGAATGAACGATGAACGTCCCATCTCCTTCATGAGCACAAGAATGCAGGGACTCGAACTCAACTACCTCACTGTTGAAAAACAAACATATGCAGTATACAAGGTGGTGAAACACTTCAGACCCTACTTGCTGAAGAACCATTGCATAGTGTATGCACCTCACCCAACAATCTGCTCACTGCTCGTACAACTAGAGCTGGGTGAAGGATGTTCGAACTGGATGAAAGGCTTGCAAGAGTATGATCTTAATGTCAAGCTATTTCACACTATCAAGGGTCATGCTATTTGTAGATAGGCAACTGAGGCAATAAACACATAGGAGGAGGAGACAGAGCTTGCGAACTGGGAGCCGAAAATTGAAATGTATAATGTAGTGCGAGCACCATCCATTGTAAATGGAAACTCTTGGTACAAACATGTGTGGCAATACCTTAGGCATGATACCATACCCTTTCACTTCTCCATAAGATAGAAGAGGAAATTGTGCCTTAAATATTTACCCTATCAGATGATGCACATAGTGCTTTACAGAAAGCACAATAACGAAATATTTCTTGGGTGCCTGGAGGCACATGAATCAGAGAAGATTTTGTAATAACTATATGATGGACCAGTTGGGGGTCACTTTGTAGGAAATACCACTGCAAAATAATTTATGCCAACCAATTTCTACTTTAACACATTATTCAAGGATGCACATGCTTATGCTCGTAAGTGCCCAGTCTGTAAGTGATGCGATGACATAACACCCAATTGTAGTGACTGAACCGTTCCAACAATGGGCTTGGACATCATCAAGGAAATTTATCTACATTCTTCGAAACAGCGCTGCTACATTCTGACAACAATTGATTACTACACATGGTGGATAGAAGCAGTTCCGCTCAAGAAAGTGAATGACTAGGAAGTCATCAGCTTCGTCGAGCAGAACATCATCTCACGCTTTGGCATCCCAGTATGACTTGTGTTTGAAAATGCAACGTACCTTTGATCTTTAAATCTTTATGATTTTACATTGAAAAATGGTATTGTTCTGAAACATTCATCTAAATACTGCTTGTAGGGAAATGATCTCGTAGGTCCACGAACAAAAACCTTATCCGAATAATTAAAAAGGTCGTTTACTTTGAGCAGCGTAAATGGCACTCTGCCTTGATTAATGCTTTATGGGATGACTGCGTAACACCCAAGACCTCTTTGAATACCTTAGAATAATTCCTGGTTTATGGTAAAGAAGCCATCCTACTACCCAACATCTACTTGCCTCAAGAATCCCAAGGCAAGCCTTGTCTCCTAGTTCACTGTAGGATGGATACACTTCACAAGCTACAGGAAGAAAGGATGAAAGCAAAGGAAAAGTTTACACTCCACCAGAACTATATCAAGAGATGGTTCGACAAGAATTCTGTAGGGAAAGCTAACTTTGATGTTGGTGACTTAGTATTGAAATGGGACAAAACCCATGAAGACAAAGGTAAGCATACAAAGTTTTAGTCCCTGTGGATTGGTCCGTACACATTCCACAAGAAGCTTGGCCCTTACACTCACCATCTGTAATCACTTGACAGGAGGATTGCCAATCTTCTTATCAATGATCAAGATCTCAAAAATTATTTTCAGTAGGTCGGGCCACGCCTCGTTCCATGTACATAAGTCTATCTACTGCTTATTGTTTTTACGTTTTCATTTTCGCTTACTAATTTTGTTTTGTTTGCCTAGTATCATGCTATTTTTAGTATTGCAAATAAGTGTTTCCCTCTATTGAGTTCTCGGTTTTGAATGAGTATGTGGTCGAGACCCAAAGAGTCTTGTGACACTACAACACTTGGCCAGTCCTGTGTCCATCTTCCTTGTGCTTGGTTATAACCTTTGGTTGATGAAGTCTTGATGGAAAATACAAGTTGTCTGCAAGGGAAGCTTGGGTCCAACCATGAACTTGTGACCACACTGGGAAAATCTATGCTTGTACTAAAACTTCTGCTCTGTGTGTTCAAGCTCATCTAACTAGTAGAAACAGAGAAGGGGAAATCTAAATGAGAAAACCTATGTCAGAGGTCTTACATGCTTCTCTGAAGGAACGACCTCTTCTGCTCTCAATAAGTCGAGATCCCTCTTCTGCCCCAAAAAATAAATAAGTGCATATGCACAGTCCTCTTTAAAAAATACAAAGGTGAAAGAAGAGAAAGGCTTCTTGCACATAGAGGTGAAGCATGAAACTCCACTGGGGTACTGACCAAGCTCGCTAGCATTGGAGCAATGCGTGTGTTCTTGCATGACTTCACTAGGGTACTGTCCAGGATTGATAGTAGAAGAGCAACACCAGACATAAAAACTCATACTTTGAATTTTTTTAACTCGTGAATCAAACTACCCTTCCTGATTTCGAAACATTGTGATCAAGCTGAAACGTGTTGTTGTGTTTGACTGAGTTGGTGAAAGGTTACCCATATCTGTCCATGGGGTAAGTGGGGAAGCTAAAGTAACCCACACAACAATTCAATACTCCCTGAAAGACCAATGCCCTGTGCTGTCAATGAACCAAAACAAAGAATTTGGAGTTCAACCACTGTGTCGCCAAGTGTTGTAGCAGCTACAACGCCCTCCAAAATTTTGACCTGCATCCAATTTCAGATCCTCCCTTGGATTTTTACTTGATGTTCACAAGCACTCGGGCTCACCCTAGGAGCTCATGTTGAGTCTTTCCCCCTCCTTGTGTTGACAAGGTTAATCGTCTCTGCAAAAAAAGGCGATCCCACTAGCCCAATGAGTGGGTCTAGCAACTAGAGTGAAAATCAACTAGACATCTTCCTATATTATAATTGAAAAGTAGAATGAGAGAGATGACCTGCCTTGCTCTTATGGTATTCCAATTTCCTTTGTTGAGATCCTAAAACCGCTTATGTCACAGACTTTTTCATGCTTCTTTCAGTGCTTATGTACCTACACAAATGATTAAGTGACAACAAAGCATTCCAAAAACCAATAGAAAATCCAATAATAACCTACTTAACTAATCAAGGAATGCCAAGATAATACATACATGAACATATATATATCTATATATATATATATATATAATAATATATAAATATATATATATATATATATATATATATATATTATAATATATATATATTATATATATATATATATATATATAGATATATTAGGAAGATGAACCAACAATTGTATATTTATTTAAAGAATAAAGGGAAGCTTTACAACCATAACCTTGATGTTGAAAGGCTCCTCCTTGAGTGGTAATCCATAGTCCAAGCCAAGAAAATCTCCAAACACTCCTTCTCCAAGTATATTGAATGGCCTCTAAGCACAAGCTCAACGTAGGGGTGCGAATGGACATAGACCAACCATTTGGGAATGGGAGAGGAGGAATTTATAGGCTGGGAGAGGGAGTCAAAACTCCTCCAAAGATAGGATTATGCCCACATCTCAAGGAGGTAGCTCATAGGGATGAGACCAAGAGGTCAAATTAGGAGGATTCAACCTCGTCTATGTGAAACCACCTCTAGCTCGCCGCTCTGGAATCTTCTAGGTCACGAAGTTTCTCATGCTCTTTGGGAAAAATTTCTTTTTGAGACCATCACGGTTATGCAAGGGAACAGAGCGATGCCATCACTGGCCTAACATAATGCAACAGGAGATTATCACGGTTTTGAGCTTCATAGGGAGATGATCTTCATTTTAGGGTTTTAAGAGCTATTACTTGAGAGAAAGCTCCAAAGATTTTCCAACCAAAGTTAAAGGAGGGATCTGAGCTATATACATGGATGCGTATACTGTATAATAATCATGTTTCATGGACTTCAGGGTATGTCATAGGGAAGTGCAGGAGGAGTGACAAATTACTATGTAACAGATGCCCCCTAAAGCATGAAGGCAGAACGAGGAGTGATGACTGAGATCCTTTATGAGATTTTGGAAAGGATGATGACACACACTATTAGGAGACCGGCAAATAAAGGATGCATATACATATACATATCTGAGATCAAGACATGAATCCACAACATGGAAACAACCATCTGGATGATGAATACTATATGAAAAGATCCATGGTATGGGCGCAAGCATCCAGATAACAAGGATCATCATAGATATAAAGTCTTACGGTATGGTCACAACCATTCGTATAGTAGAAACATGTGTACAATAATGAATGACATATAAGTCCATGAAACCTGAGTCATAATAGACAAGACTCAGGGTCTTGCCCGCCATCCTAACCCAATCAATGTACGAATCCTAACATGTGAATAAACATGTTGAAGTCGAACATGCTGGAAAACCACCTGATTACCAGCCAATGATGTGGACTGTTAATAGGTACGATAAAAACCACAAATAATGAAAATGGTTCTCATGGTAAAACAGTACAATTCATGAATGTGATAATGAAGTTGAGGTCAAACACTCATGGAATCACCCGATCAAAAGACAATAATGAAGAACTATCGTTGAATGCGAAGAACTGACCATTAGGGCATTCCAACTTTAAGGTATTGAAAGGGATTTCCTAAGTCATCTTCCTGGATAGTGAGGTGAAGTTGACAGGAAGTGACCCGTCGAATGAGGGAAATGATGGATCCCCCATAATCAACACGAAACAAGGAATAAAGTAGAATAATATTTAGGAATATAGCAATGACTCAAACAATGTATAGGTAAATAACTATAGATTGGACTTCTCTTGAACATATTGGCATCACGACTCCGGAGTGTGGTAGTATCTGACTCGACATAGGACTAAATGTCATGATGACAGTTTCGAATAGTCAAATGAGATAAAAAATGGATCACCCAAACCTGGGAGGACAAGTGACTGAGTGAGGATATCCCAAACCAGACATGAGAGTAGAAGAGTGTCATGTTCAAGAGTGATATGCTGCGTATACAAAGGATGTCTCATGTTCATTTTTCCCCGCTATTTCTAGTGAGTAGCCCAATTATTTTTATCACAAGCTTGGAGGGAATATAATATGCTTGTTGTGTAAGTTCATTCTTTGAACGAATCCATCCTAGTAAGTTTTACGAGCCCTAGGAAGGAGAAGATTAGTCTCATCATGGTGACGAATCTTCCGTTGTAAAGTTTAATGAGATCAATGCAAGAATAACTCAATATCTTTTTTCACATTTAGAGAGTTTGAAAACTAAACAGAAAAGAAAAATCCAACATGTCACTTTTCATAATTTGTCCCTTAAACCTGAAAAGGTAGAAAACAATATCCGAGGTAACTTCTTGACCATGTTGACCAAGGTGTACCATTTCATAAATAGTCAATCTCAACCTCAAAAAGGGGTAAACATATACTGAGGTGACGTTAATTCATTTACTTTTATGAGTTCAAAATGATAAGTACTTGAAAATATTTTTCGTTTTCGAGAGTCAAAAAAGAGTTAAAAGATGATTCCAGGGAGGTTCCTTTTTCATTTGTTTAATGAGTCTGAAAAAGAGATAAAATAAAACTCCTAGAATCGGTCAATAATGATCATTGTTCACATTGAAGGCACCTGTAACTGCACAAGAAACACACACATCACTGATATCAAGAGAAAATATTAAAATATTATGAAAATATTGACAAAATGACTTTCAAAACTTATAAATAGGTAAAAGTAATTTCATTTTTTACCATTTTACCAATCTGAGGCTCTGAAAGTGCTTTTGTGCCCTAATTTTCTTGATTTTCCAGTGGCTAGTGTGGGAGATCCAAGGTACCATTTAACAAACCGTCTACAATAGGTGAGAGCCTCATCCCTGCTCTTGCATTTTATTACTTTTTTATGCACTTTAAATGGTGATTTTTATGATAGAAAGGAGGATTTTTAAAAATTTAGGGCACTGATGACCATCGTGGGTATGGTCATTAGACTCATGATGACCGCACTCGAGCCTAAAGACTCACGTGATGCCATCACACTATTTTTAAAAATAGGTGTGATGGCACCGAGGGTGGATTTTAAAGAAATAAAACTCTTTTTTAACAAAAAAATGATGATTTTGATTTATGGAAAAGGCATTAATAAGTGTTTAAATGTTGTTTTGCAAGAGAATATGGTCTTGGAGAGGAAAGAAACAGGCCACGAGGCTGAAAAATTTCAAGAAGCTCAAGATCTGAAATGCATAAATGCTTTGAGGAATTTCGAGTTGCTAAAATTCTTCAGGACCACAAGGTTGAGGTCTCAGATGGAGTCGTTGCCCTATCTAATCAGTCTCTGGGATGTAGATCAAGAGATCTTCATCATAAAATGCCAAGAATGAGAACTGGGGGATATGGATATCTACTTCATCATGTGATTCTACTGACGAGGAGGCATTTCAACTCTTTGGATCTCACCAAGGAGGTGAGAGTACAAGGGGTTTAGTCCAGAGGTATTGTCCTGGTGCCAAAATGACCAATGGAGATAAGGTGAAGATTGCGACAATCACCAACAACCTCGTCCTGAGAACGTTTTTGTTCACTATGGAATGTGTATCTATCATGCAAGCCTTGCATGAGGCTTCAAAATCCTAGTTCCAATATGCTATCACATGATTGACCCCCACCACCTTTAATTGGTGTGGAGGCCATTTGGAAAATGTGAAACATAAACTGACCAAGGGGAAGCATGGGCACCTGAAGCAATTCGGGTTCAGTTCGATATTGGTGACCTCATTTTTGGAGTGAGTGCCCATTTTATGGTATCAGTGGGAAGAGGTACCAGATCATGCCCCCCGAGATCTGAGACTCATGAGATGGAGCCAACTCATGCTTTGAGGAGGCACAGGTCAACACACATTATCCATGTCAATTTTTCTCTTGGCTAGAAATGCAAATACTTGTGGTAGATGACTGCACTTATTCTAGCATATATTTCAGGTGGGATCCATATCTACCGCTGCCACCAGGCGAACAGTGGACCGATGTAGGTAAAAACTTGTTTTTTGGATTTTTTCAAGTTTTATGATTTTTTGTAGAAGTGTAAATTGAGACTCAACTTATGATAAATGTGTAGATGTGGGACCAGAGAGACCACTAGGCATGTTGCCAATAGAACAACGATCTTCTCATCCGATAGTGGGTGTGAACTACGAAGAAGGGGATGATCCCTTAGCTGAGATGGAGCACAATTTGGAGGCAATAACTCGAGGAGTTCTAGATTATGCCACTATCGATGATGTTCCACTGCATTGGCAGAGACACACCGTGGGAGTCTTTGTGAGACTACTTCGGATGCTAGGCTAAGTGATTAGGTTGGTCTGATGCTACCATGAGCACCATGCAATTTGATAGTTTTTCTAGGTCTTTCACAGATTTTGTAGGCTTTAAAAGCCAAGTGTCTCAGAACACTCTATTTTTTGACATTTTGATTTGACAGACGCGATATATATATATATATATATATATATATATATCTCTGTGTGTGTGTATATATATATCTATAGACACACACACACACCCACACACACACACATATATGTTTCTACTTATGTTTTCATAACATGATTCAGTTTTATAAATGATGCAAATGCTTGTCAAGAACAAAATTTTCTAATGCATCAGTTAATGTATTTAAATTACATGGAATATGTTGATATGTAATGTAATCAAAATTTCTTTCCAACATCTAACACGTAGATACATACACAATATTTGTGGATTTCTTACTGAGTAATGATTGTTTAATTGTAACACAATGAGCTGCGAATCCAACTTGATAACTAAATCCCTAATGCCAAGAGCAACTACTTTTGACAAAAGTTCAATAACTACACTATATTCAACAATATTATTGGTTGTTAGAACAAGGTAGATACCTTGTAATTTAACCATCTTACCATTAGGGTCATGGAGTACCCACGTTGTGGAAGAGAGGTTTTGTGTGCTACGATAAGCACCATTAGCAAAACCAACGTAATGGCTTGATGACATCTGCAAATTGAGTGGAACACAGGGTAAGCAGAAAAACACATGTGTGCAAAGAAAACAAACACACCAAAAATCAAAACGCACACTAATGAATTAACACACTAATGTAAACAAGTTATTACACAAATTTCACACATAATACTGCTTGATAGAGTCCATTTTTGAACTCGACTAATCAATCAACAGAGAATAAAACTGGAGTGTCACCATTTACATGATGTATAAGCATTGAATCATTGAAACAATAGAGTAAAACTCATAAAAGGTTATGCCCCCATGCCCCCATGCCCCCAGGGTGACTGAGGGTTATGAGTCATAAGATGAAAAGCCCATTGTGATAACGGGAAAATGGTAAGGACTCGGTGAAAAAATATAGTAACAAGAGGCAAGAAGAACTTGAACTCATGATGAGGAAAAGATGCCCCTAGGCTAAAGATCTTGACAACTTCAAGGTGAACTAAAATGTCAATCGGTAGGGTTGTAGTGATGTTCCTCATATTACCCGTTGTCAAGACTTCATGCACCAGGATAGGTGTCTAAAGTGGAGGTGTAGGATAATGAGAAAAAATCACTTCAGGATAGGAAGAAATCTCATCAAGGTTAGGAAGAAAATAAGAACGACAAGGTAAACCATTCCATGGAATTTCATCCAGAGACATGACCTCAACGATACTCTCGTTAGTGGGGAATTTCTCATTCAAAGAATCCGAAGAATCCCAAGAACCCGGCCAGGGAGATGGCACTTAAGTGTCCAGGTTCATACTGAAGACAATATGACTTTTTGAAGAGGCCATCAAAGATAAGAAAACTTCTTGATAATTTATCTCCAATGGACTTAAAGGCATAGCATTTCCAAATGAGTCAATTTGATCATCGGTAGGGATAATCCAAGGATCCATAGAATCTGAGATCATATTGACTGAATGGACATTCACAGGTGGTAGAGAAAAGGTACCCATTAAAGTAGAGTCTTTGAAGAGACTTGCCCCCACACTCTCGTAAGGAATCTCAATGTTTCCCATGTAAGGAATGTTGTTGTTCTATGAACCACAAGAAAAGAAGGACAATTGATCAACCGTGACAATTTTTCCTTCATGAGGAAAACGAAGTACACAGAACAAGGAAGACACCACACAAAACATGGAATGGGTGTAGCTTCACCCAAGAAGAAGGTTGTATTTGAGATTTGCATCTACAAATTCTACTTATAATTCAATAGTCTTTCCTTCTAATGTAATCGAGAAGTTCGTGAGAATACCATATGGATGTGAACCTGTGCCATTAAAGGCCTCCAAGGTATTAGGAGAATGGTTAAGAGAAGGAGAGCCAATGGCTTTCCAACACAAAACTAACATGATGTAGGTAGAGGAACCTTCATCACTAATCATTCGACGATTCATCTTTCCTTTGATAAGGACCTGTATTAGAAATGCAATATAATGGGGAAGACGATGCACATGATTCTGTAGGTAAAAATTAATCAGACATGAGTTAGAAGGATCGATAACACCTATAGAAGAAAACAGTGACCTCCTCTGCATTGGACAGGGTTGAAGAACCTCCAAGGCATACATCGCTGAAGGTGCTTGAGCTAGGTCCTCAACAATTTGTAATGTTGCATAGATCTAGCATTCTGATTAAAAGATGAATTTTGAAGAACACCTTTGGGAGGTGGTCGAATGGAAAACTCACTGTTAGGGCGCTTGATATGGAGTGGACCAAAACTGGATGGAGTAGAAGTAGAAGGAGTATCGATAACTTATTTTTCCATTATCTACTTAGATGTGGTTTGATAATCCTTAGTTCGAGTAGCGATCAAGATAGGTGATGAACCTCGCATCATGAACACCTGGGAACCTGAGGAAGCAGAAGACTGAGGTTGGTATACCAACTGGGTCTACTGTGATGGAAAGGGTTCTTTTAAGATAGCGAGAGTCCCTTTTAGTAATCGAATAAATTCAGATCATCGGGGACAATCCTTAGTGTAATGATCCTCCTCATAGATGAGGCAAGGATATTTCGGCTTTCTTCTAGAAGCATCGTCAACAGAAGATTTAGGATGGTCCTGTTTTGGGGCATCATATTTGGCCTTACCTTTTCCCTTACTTTTACCTTTAGTGGTATTATCTAATGTGGTAGACTAGACAGCATGTACCTCAGAGGTTTTACCAGGACTGGATGAATTTTTGGAGGGATTATTGGACCTAGTGTTCGAGATAGATTTCTGCTTCGAAGAAGCTTTTGCGGAAATCTGAGTCATATAACCAATTACACCATCAATAGGTGGTGTATCGAGAGAATTTAATGCTCTCACATTCGAATATGGTCTAAGAGCATCAGGCAACATCTCATACAATGTGCCATATTGCGAATAGACCAAGTTTAAATACTGGGCACAGGAAATAGCTTGCTCTGTCAACAACTCATCATCAATCTCAAACTTGATGAGGTGAGACCGATGTCTCCATTCATGGATATAATCGGAAATGTGGGTTGGGGTGTCTTGCTTAAGGGACGTAAGCAAATGAGTGCCAATTTCATACCAAACTGATAGTTGGAAATGAGTGAGGAAATCCATAGCGAGAGAGTTGAAATCACCATAGGTACCTCGAGGAAATTCGATGTACCATTTAGCAGCAACACCTATGAGAGTTATTTGAAAGAGTTAAAGACGGATAGAATCATCAACATACAAATTGGAGGAGCACCAGAGGTGAGATGTCATCACGTGGGCTTGTGGATCCTCCTTCATTTTTCCCTTGAATTTGGGGCAATCACTTGGAATTTTCATTGGAATTGGAGGCTAGTAAAGAGAATGAAGAATGGGATCATTTATGAGCCTCGAGACATCGAGAATTTAAAAAATAGACAAGAAAGGTAATTGTGTGTTAAACAACATATAAGATCTTTGAGGAGACCCAAACTGTGGAGTCCAGCCTTTCTGGTAAGGATTTTTCCTCCATATTGGAGGATTTTGTCCATACAGAACCTGATTTTGTCGCTACTGAGGCTTACCTTGCCTGTAAGGTGGATTCGGTCTAGGGCAAGTTTGATATTTCCCTACCAAAAGCCACTGATAAGCATGGTATGCGATGTATGGGTTATAAGGCTGTTGAACCTGTTGACCCTGGACATAGGGAGATTGAACCTGCTGCTGCAGGGGTTGACCTTAACCTTGCAAAGGATGACCTTGTTGATACGCATATAAAGCTTGCTACTGCCAAGGTTGACCTTGTTGCTACAAATGATGACTTTGTTGCTCTAAAGGTTGACCTTGCTACTGCAAAGGTTTGCCTTGCGAGGACAAACATTGGGAGGATTGTTGAACAAATTGAGTTTGTGGTTGCAAAGGTTGTTGCGACTGCGAAAAAGGTTGCCCTTGCTGCTACAAATATTTCCCTTGCTGCTGCAAGGGTTGCCCTTGTTGCTACAAGGGTAGCTAGATAGTTCCTGGGGTTATACCATAAGGGTATTGATAATTCCCGATTTAGATATAGCCATATCTGCTAGGAATAGGGGATTGACTAGGGTGAACATAAGGTCTAGCTTGAGGAATGTAAATCAGATTAACCAAGTCTTGCAACATATGGGACATAAGCCTGTTGGAATGGGACCTGAGAAATATATGACTGCTGATATTGGATGTTACTTGACCTGGATGGACCAATAGGGTTATGAATAATGCCATAAAAAGGTTCATTCATTCCAACCATGTGAGTTTAAATTCCAATCACATTGGTTTCGCCTGATATAAGAGGAATATTTGGGTCCTACCCC
>APFE031166944.1:0-20071 GCA_000404065.3 Pinus taeda | reverse complement strand
TCATCCAGTCATTCAGCTTGATCATCACTAATGTTGCATTTATATATACTATTTACCTAGAGATTTCATTGAGAGGTGGTGTCATCATTATTTATCCTAGAACCAATTTTATCAACACAAAACCATCTCATAGTATCTAGGAACAAAACCCATGTGGTGATTTTCTACTAGATAAGGATCTATATTCCAAATGATAAATGGTTATCCAAATGAAAAAAAAAATCTAATGCAATTGATTCATCAAAAATAAGAAAAATCATGTAAATTTGAAAACTTGTTGCAATGTATTCCTTGGGAAGCATGAAGAATATAGCAAAACAAGTTAAGGAGGTAAGATGGAGAGTAAAAGGTTAACAATGTAATTGATGATAGTGAAAAATGCACCAAAACTAGGGCCCAATACTCTCCTATACTGTTATTTGTTGAACAAATTTTTGTCATTAATGTCAAAGGGCTTATATCATTGATGTTATATATATGTATCCAAGTATATTAAAATGGGTTTCTTGTGAAAAATGAGAAGAAAAAATGGTAGTTTCAAACCCATAATTTAGGACACCCATGGTATATTCTCACGGTATTTGAAAAAGTGAAATAAAAACGAGAATTAATTGCTTGATTAATTAATTGATGTCACCCTTTGAATGAAAATGTATTTTTTGAAGGAATATGATATTATGTAAAAGGAGAAAGCATTGGAAGGAAAGTGTGTGATAAAAAATGTAATTTATGGGGATAATGGGCCATCTTAGATTTCTTGCAATAAATGCTTTTATGGACTATTTCAAATGGTGAAATTTTGAGCATATTGAGGAGAGATCGAGCATAGCATTGGGCTAATATTTAAAATATTGGTTCACTATACTTTCAGAGATATACGATATGGAAGTTATGGTTTATGACTAATACTGAAATATGCTTCAAATTAGTTATCTCGATATGTTCACTAGAGTTTATATTTTGGGACATTTCAGATTGTGAAATTTTGGATAGTAATTAATACCAATATACCTTTACATAGCAATTATGCTTACGAGTGAAGCTTAGATATTTTTCCCCGTCTGACATGTCTAAGTGCAGAAAGGGGAAACATCCTCCAATACTTAGATCCTAAATACCTTCCAAACCAACCAAACAAACATCAAACTTATTCCCATTTATCTCCATACATGTAGCCTTATTATAAAGTCATAAAATGTTCTTGAGACCTCATCCCTCCCTTCATGATGAAAAACAAAATAAGAAAACATCATATATAAACAAGAAGAGTGAGAGTGCCTTAGATATTATATTCTTACCCCATTGATTCTCTTCATTCTCCTAGCTTTACTAATGGCTTGAAATATCTATGCTGCCAAAAGAAAGAGGAATGGTGCGAGGGAGAAACACTACTTAAGTTCCCTTGAAAATATAAAGAGATTTGATGTCGATCCATTAATCAATATTTCAAGGCCAATAATAGTTACACATACCATAATCCACTTAACTAGTGGAAGTGAGAACCCTCTATGAATTAAGAGTGGGCAAAGATACAACAATTAAACACTATCATATGCTTTGGAGAGATATAACTCTATCACTAACTTGGTAGAAAAAATGAAATAACATACTGGTTTCTAAATGGTCCTTGATCCACGAGGATCCGTCGATTCAATTGCACAAGTGTTTAAAGTGCCATCATCAGTATTCATGGGTGTCGTTTAGTATCAACAGTGTTGGTTATGATCAGGTTGTTTAGGTAATGTTCATAGGTTTTCATGGTGTTCAATGGAGATGGTTTAGCATCTGGTTGTAAACTTGAGTTCATCAACAGTTCCCTAGGGTTTGGTCGATGACACATGTTTTTTCGTTTGAATTTGCATGGGTTTTCATCATGGCAGAGGATCGATATCGTCATTTGCTGATGATTGGCATGGGTTATTGTCATCATGTGACGAATTTCATGAATGTCGGATTGTGACAAAATTGTACATATGGGTTTTTAAAATAAATCCTAATCTATGTATTAATCCTATGCTACCCTAAGCCTAAGTTTTACATGTTAGTGTCAGTCTTTGTAGCCTTCCTCCAGTGACCAAACATGCTCTTACAAAATGATTTTAAGATGTCGAGGTCAAATTTTGTCATTTCAATGAGTTTTGAAGCAAAATTTGGTCACTAGGTATTAGGTCTAGGGTTTGTTTTCACTCCTTTAAAAGTTGTCCAAATGTGAGTCCATGTCACCATTCAAGTGAGTGTACCATCATTCAGAGGGTTGTCATCATCATGTCAGGTTCTAATGGGTCATTTTACACCTTGTTCATGCTTTAGTTGTGCCTAGGTAAGGTTCATTTCCCTCTCCTAGGGTTTTGAAGGTAATTTCTCTTGGATGGTCAAATCATCAGCAAAACTTGTATTCTGATATTCATACACCTTCTCCTATCCTTAATTTACCTTATTAAACACTTCCCATCACTGAGATCCACCAAATTCCTCATTTTCACACAAACCCTAGTTTCTTGCTACAACTTGACAATTTTCTAGGCTTGGCCTGTGTTTTGCCCTTTTGGACGCCTTCCCCTCACTCCATCTTTGAAATTCCGCTTCACCTACTTCCTAATATCCCTCCCTACTTCCAAAAATTTTCTCTGGAATTTAGAAGCCCTTTATTGCCTTCATTTCACTTCATTTCGACAAATCCCCTGTTCCGCACATCGGGATAGGTTTTACTCCAATGATGTTTCTGAGCAAGAAAAGATTAATTTGGGAAAAATGAGATATTTTTTTGTCCAAAATAGGCAAAGGAAGAAAACAATCCCTCAAATTTTACACTTTTGTCATGGTTTTAGAGAAATGTTAAAAATACGGTTGCCTCAGGAGAATTGATGCACCTCTGTAGTGACCTTGGGAAAATAAAGATTTCTCCTAGCTTGGTTGGACTAATGACTTGCTTGATAAGTCAAATGATAACTAAACACAAAGAGATTTCCAATGAGCTATCATGATCTCAATTTGGGGTTGAGGAAGACCTTCAAAAGTTGATTGCAACAACACTCTCCCTTTAGGCAGCCTCATTTTACACATTTTTGACTAGTCTTGGAAGATTTGATTTTTGTTAGGGAAAATGAACTCGAAATTGAAAAATTATAGCTGGGTTGGAAAGTAGACTCAATAATATTTCCATCGCACAATTCGGCACCTAATTTGGACATTGGGAAGGCCTCCAAAAGACTCCTTCAAAAAGGCAATATGCATTGAGATGGCGCAGTGCACTGGGCAACCCTCTGTAGTGTAAAAAATAAACTGGCGCGACACATTGAGATGGCGCGGTGCATTGGGATAAAATGCCTAAAGTTCATTCGAATATTCCTCCAAAGACTCCCAGATTGCTAAATTATTCATTACCCAAGTAAGTTAACATCCCTTCATGACCAATGAATAAGTTACCTTGGTGTTTATGATGATTTAATGAGAAAAAATCAAAACCCTACCTCTTTACATTTCTTACCAAAAGTAGTTGCATAGGGTTTGCAAATTGTATGTTTTGATGCTAATTCCACCACTAGCCATTTCCCACTCCCTCACTCCTTCATTCCCTCAATCATTTTCTCCCTCTCTTTACATTCTCATCTACCCATTCCACATTTCCCATATCCCTAATCAACTAACCCTAAATCCCTAATCCCACTATCCCAAACCCTAGTCAAATATCCCCAAAACCCTAATTGCCATCCCAAACCATAAATATCATACCCTAAACCATTTCATTCCCTAAAACCCTACAGCTAGCATCAAACCCTCCCCTCATCAGTCCCACTCATCCATGGAGGTCAAAAACATGAAGGCAAAATTAGCAAGCTGCCAAGAGGAGGAAAATGAAATTGACCACACTTGAGCAAGAAATTCAAGCTGATCATTAATCTTGGCTTGAGAGAAAAAACTTGCACTTGAGAAATAATGCTAGAGATGGCTAACAATGAGAAAATAATGTTGAGGCACATGGCCCATCATTACTTGGCGAGAAACAAAGTGTGCAAGGCAAGAATCAGAAACTTGAAGGCCAAGTTTAAGAAGGCATCGAGGAAGCGAAAGGAGCAAGATAGACTTCAGATATTGGCTGAGGCTTCCTTGGCTCAACACAACACTCAATGGAGGACACTCAGCCCAAATTTCAAAAAATTTGGGAGACTTTTTGAAATTTTGGAATTTTTGGGCCAAAACATAGGTTTTTCTACCCAATGTGCCACACCACCTGCCGCTCGCTTTTGATGGGGACCTCATTTGGAGGAAAACTTAGCATTTTTGGATTTTTAATGGAAAAATATGCATCCTCACCAATAGAAAAGAAAGTTTGACAGGTTTTGAGCTCCCAAAAAGGTCAAAAACACCCCAAACATGACCTTTCTGCCCCTTTTTGGACACACAGGAAGCAGCGTTGGGAAAAATCAATTTTGGAGGGGAAAATGGAGGCCAAATTAAAAAATTCCACTTGTTATGGAAAGTAGATAGGTAGAAAATTAAAACAAGCACAATTTGAGCAAATTTGGAGACCAGGAGGGCCTCCAAAAGCAGCTAAAAAAAGGCGCTACACATAGGGAAATCAACGCTACACACTGAGGAAATTTTGCTCAGTTTGACCAAAAATGCTTTGTTTTTCGCCTAGTTTCTTGACAGTTTGACTTTTCTTCTTCTACATGTCAAAATCATAATGTAATTTACTGTACTTTTATGGATATTGATGTAATTATGCTAAATTTTCACTCATAGAGGTAGATTCATCCATGAAAATGTAGTTTGCAACTGAATGAATGAGTTCCCTAGTTTTTAGAGGCAAGCTGTACCATTGCCTAATTTTTAGTTCTCAATTTAGAATTTGTTGGAACATCTCCTAAAATTATGAGCTCGACCCCTAGAGGCTAGGATGAGTTATTTTTTTCCTATACCTTGTGATTTTTCAGTCATTAGCAAAGGTTGGACTTTTAAGAAAGCTTGGAGCTTCTTTGTATACATTTTTCAGCAGTTTTGGCTAAGGAATAGACCAGGGTTTGCAACACTCTTTGGGATTCATGTGGCATCTTGCTTTGATAGTGTGTTTCCTTATGTAAATGTAAGTTTAGATGTGTTTTATGTATGCCACTCTCTCTCTTGTTTCATCTTAACTAAAACAAACAAGGATAATGGTAGATTCCATTGAAATTGCAGTGCTCTACCTAGGGTTTGCTTAGTTATTTATGTTTTTAGCTGTTTGAAGAGGATCCCTGACGTTTTCTTACCCTCTTCAACTCCTCATCTATCTAAATCTCTCCATTTCATTCAAATCTGAAGTATCAAGTCATTGAGATCTCTACAAAACTGAGCCTCATTCCCAAGACCCAAAAATTGCCTTTCCCTTTGAGCCAACAAAACTTCATCAAATTCAATCAAACCCTTTTGCACACATACCTAGCCTAAAATCAGTTTTCATTCAAGTCATATCAAGCCTCATTGATCATTTTTGCTGAGATTGACAGGAGAGAGCCCTCTCCCGACTTGGTAGGGCTAGCTACGAGGTTAAGCTTGGTTTGATGTTACCCTAGATCCTACCTTTCTCAGCCTGAGGTAGATTTAGGCTCTAACATAGTGGTGATCATACTGGGGAAGAAATTGTTGGTTTGTTAGTGTTATTCATTTTATAAACTATAGATGGAGCTTGAATTTATGCCAGGTAGCCTTCGAAACACTTTCGCTTTGCATTAGCGAAAGTAGATAAAAGTTTCTTCAGTCAATCTCTGGTCTAGTCTTATAAGTTGAAAATATAACTTGCAAATTGCCCCAGTAACATGTATCAAGTTCAAATCTGATTTTTGATGGTGGACAACGATCAGACACTGGAAAGGCTGAAATCATTCATCTGGCGATTCCAACTCAATTTCGAGATTAGATCCAAGGACTCCATTGGATGATGCACCTGGCCAGTAGAAACCTGAAAGGCCAATATGGAAAGATCACGTATTCAAGTTGGAATTTCATCCAAGACATTATGTTCTTTGTTATAAATTATTTCTTCTCTTTTCCTGGGAATTTCAAGAAGGCTTTGCAAAGTATATTGAATTTTGGAAGAGATCCTCGGCCTGCATTGGATTCCTTCCCTTTGAATATTGTAAATACCAAATATTTGCATGCCTTTGATCTTGATCAAGACCCTTTTTCTGAATCTTGTGATGACCGTCTTCAAACTGATGAGCCTCAAGAGACCAAGACTGATTCTACAGCTTCTGTACATACCCCACTACCTTGTAAAATTCCAGATCGATACAAGCCTTTGATTTTACCTCCTATATCCCATGCTTTCCCTAAAAATTATGACCAGTGGTAAGTGCAGTGGAAGAGATGATGAAAAGGATCATCAAAAGGAATGAGTATAATTTTCAAGCCCATGGCTTGCTGGTTGAAGAAGAACAAGTTGCTGATCCAGAACATCTTCTTTCTTTTCCCAATTATCATAGATTTGATAATGATTGTTTTATTGATCATCTTCGAGAAGAGAGATCTGTTGATATGACATGTATGCTTGATGATGTATTTTATACTGATGATTTGCCTCAGTTTGATTAGTATGATGATGATTATGTTCTCCAAACAGAAGCTAATCTTGCAGACAAATTAGCAGCTAGTTTGTGGGAGGAAGAAGTCCACTTTCAGCAGCTCGAATAAAATGTTTAGCCATCACATATCAGCTATGGAAAGGATGAGGAAAGTGCAACAAATTTTGAAGTAAGTGAAGGATCTTTGCCTTTTTGTTTTGCTTCATTTCAGTTGATTAGAGACAACATTCATGCAATCAGAAATCAACTGTCGACAAGTCTTGATTTGGACAATCTTGAGTGCAATGAAAACCTTGTTCAAGGCTTTTCATATCTAGATTTGCAGCCCCTGAATGCGATTGATTGTCAAGTTGCAGATGAATACTTGGAAGATGGCACATATGATCAATTGATGCAAGATGATTACGTACCTTTTTGTTTTGAATCATTTTAGTTTTTGAAGGGAAAACTGCATAGTATATCTTCAAATGAGCAGCCTGTAGGAAATCATGTAATCCCATCAGAAACAATAGAAAATGGGTTGCAGCAATATTTTCAAGTTTTCCACGATCCAATAGCTGATGTGTTGGATGATGTCTGCAGTCAAAGTCCTATCTGTGATCTTGACAAAAGTATTGATACAAACTTGATCCGGTAGCTGGTTTCTTTGTCATTTTTAGCAGGAGTCTCGTCACAAAGCTCAGAACAAAGTTTGCATTCATGGTATGAAGAGAAGAGAAGTAATCCATTGGATGAGCTAAGTCCCATTGTGCATGAATTTCGAGATCCTTATGCAGTGTTTTTGGAGGTGGATAGAGAATCCATAGTATTCAACGGATCTATTCACAAGTTTTCATAGGAGTTACCTTTCAATAGTTCTCTCTTGTTGTTCATAAGAAAACACTTACGGAGAATTCAAACAGCAGCCGAAATACTTACTTGATTGCATTGGTTGTTCCATTTCACTTGATTAGGTGATGAATGGAACAACTAGAGTAGGCTGTATTGAATAAGCTCCATTTTGAGCATATTTTCTAGGTTGTCAATTGTGTTTAGGTCTTGAGTAATTTTTTGTTTTAGTCAATTTAAAGATAGTTTCAGCTGAGTGTTGAGTTTTAGCTTTTGAGAGTCTTGTTTCGGTTTTGAATTAGTCAATTCAACTATGAGTCTTGAGTCAAAGTAATTGGTTTTTGGATGTTTTGAAGTTATTGACTCCATTGCCCAATGGATAAGGCACCGGTTGGCTCTCCCAAAGATCTGCCATTCTTAGCACCTCCAAGGAGCTATCATCCCCATTGGAGCCAATGTTAGTGTCAATATTTGCAGCCTTCCTCTAGTGATCAAACAAGCTCTTACAAAATGATTTTAAGATGTCAAGGTCAAATTTTGTCATTTTAGTGAGTCTTCAAGCAAATTTGGTCACTAGGTATTAGGTCTAGGGTTTGTTTTCACTCCTTTCAAAGTTGTCCAAATGTCGGTCCATGTCACCATTCAACTGAGTGTATAATCATTCAAAGGGTTGTCATCATCATGTCAGGTTCCAATGGGTCATTTTACACCTTGTTTATGCTTCAGTTGTGCCTAGGTAAGGTTCATTTCCCTCTCCTAGGGTTTTGAAGGTAATTTCTCTTGGATGGTCAAATCATCCGAAAAACTTGTATCCTAATGTTCATACACCTTCTCCTATCCTTAATGTACCTTATTAAACACTTCCCATCACTGAGATCCACCAAATTCCTAATTTTTGCACAAACCCTAGTTTCTTGCTACAGCTTGACAATTTTCTAGGCTTGGCCTGTGTTTTTCCCTTTTGGACCCGTTCCCCTCAATCAATATTTGAAATTTAACTTTCCCCTGCTTCCTAACATCCCTCCCTACTTCCAAAAAATTTCTCAAGAATTTAGAAGCCACTTATCCCCTTCATTTCACTTCATTTCGACAAATCCCCTGTTCCACATCGAGATAGGTTTTACTCCAATGATGTTTCTGAGCAAGAAAAGATTACTTTGGGAAACCTGAGAGAGTATTTTGTCCACAATAGGCCAAGGAAGAAAACTGTCCTTCAATTTTTACACAGGTGTCATGGTTTTAGAGAAATGTCAAAAATACAGTTGCCGTAGGAGAATTGATTTACCTCTGACGTGACCTTGGGAAAATCAAGATTTCTCCTACCTTGGTTGGGCTAACGACTTTCTTGATAACTAAAATGATAATTAGACATAAAGAGATTTCTAATGAGCTATCATGAGCTCAATTTGGGGTTGAGAAAGACCTTCAAAAGTTGACTGCAACAGCACTGTGCCTTTAGGCAGCCTCATTTTACACATTTTGACCAGTCTTGGGAGATTTCATTTTTGATAGGGAAAATGAAATCAAAATTGAAAAATTCCAGTTGGGTTTGAAATTAGACTCAATAATGTTTCCAACGAGCTATCCTAAGCTTAATTTGGATTCTAGGAAGGCCTCCACAAGTCTCCTTCAAAAAGGCGCTATGCATTGAGATGGTGCGACACATTGGGCAGCCCTCTGCAGTGTAAAAAATGAACTGGCGCGACGCATTGAGATGGCGCAGCGCATTGGGATAAAACACCTGAAATCCATTAAAATCATCCTCCAAATGTTGGACACCTAATCCTCAATGGGTTAGTGTGGAAGCTGAATAGACAAAGTAGTCCAAGAGACCTTGGGATGTGAAACCCAACGGTCACATAATGTACTATAAATGTATATCATTTGTCAATAAAATTGTACTTGCATGTTTCATGTTTCATATTGTTCTTGCTCCCATGTGTGTTTAACATGGTGTTAGAGCTGGTACGTTCATAACCTTCTCAATATTGTGTAAGTAACTTGTTTTTGTGGCCTGTGTAAACCAACGCTTCTATGTCTTAATGAAGCTTGTGGGTTTGTGATCATTTGTTAGGATAATCATATTGCTCATTGAGATTGAAGAGTGAGTGTAGTTCATGAGAATACAAAAATTTTCTCATCTATGTCTCTCTGCGTAATTCACATTTGTCTTTTCTTTCTCTTAGATAAATATAAAAAATGGTGTTTTTAACTCCTTTCTGACAACTATATTCCCAATTGCACATCGCTTATACATCTCTCTGTACATTGACTATTGCACCACCTATGCTTTTGAATAATGCATTAATCCTCTCATGAATTCTTTATGTGTAACTCTGAAATGTCTTCACTTATGCATTGAAACCTTGATGGTCATGGTATGTGTCAAACTCTAGTTACAAACCCTGAATTGAAGGTTGTTCACTTTGGCACTCTCTCTCTCATACCCTTGGCGTGTTGCAGCGGAGTATATGAAGATCTTGTAGCATGTGATCTCATACAATTGTTGAATATTGCACTTCGAAAGACTCTCTCATTTGCTGGTAGTAGCATTTGACAAATTTGGTGGCCATAGCAGCTGCGTGGTCTCTGACCTCGTCCTATAGACGGGTATTTGCAATATGCTTGACTCGATGTAATCTTACAGTCATAATGGAGATTGTATAGTCAAAAGTAGTCTTGTAGAGCGTTGATTTAGAAAACTAAATAGTAATAACCCATTAAAGATTCGTGCGTTACAAAAATTTCTTCTCTTGGTACATCTACTCTCCAACCGGTAATATCGATGATGGAGCAGTTGTTTGCAGAATTCACAATAACATTCAAGATGGAAAACTGGTAAGTCTGTAGTGTGGCGTGCGTGTTGGTTCATTGGTTCAACTATGCGTTTCATATCTGTGATGATTGATTCGCATGAAACATTACTTTCAATTATGCGTACAGAAATCTTGGGAAATCAATGTGCCCAAATCTGAGGCACATGTTGCACTACCAGACAATCCATATTCAAAACGTTGCATACACAGACTTCATACGTTAACACTGTCTCCATAATAACACTGTCTCCATACTGCCATTTCTAGCTCTGAAATTTTATACTGGTATCGTTGCAGTTACGGTATTATTGCGGTATACCACCTGTCCATAACTTCATACCAATTTTCCCATACCACAATATTTTTTTTCCTTCAACACACCGTTACAGTGAATGGCATGTAATGACCAGTGGAATCTGTAACCACTCTCCATATGCGTTAACCATACGCTTCCCCATACTCCATGCAGTTAAGTTATTGTATTGGTTAACAACCGTTTTTTTGTAACGTATGGCCTGACATGCTATACATGTATTCCACTGCGTGCATACCTTAGTCTTCCCTCTGTCACACTGCCTGGCCTGACACCCTGAAGCTTGTCACATTTGGACGTGAAAGTCTTGCTAAGGAAAGTTCGATGGTCACATCCTTTAGTTAAGGGTTTTTTCGTATATTCTATTGAACATGATTTGAAGCTTCTTGAAAGTATAGAGGTTATTAAGGGCAGAATCTGTCGATCTTCCGCCATTGTTATTATTGATAATAACCAAATTCTTTGGATTACGAATTGGGGTTTTATTAGACACAGAGATATCATTATCATCAGCAACAACAGTGCCACAGTTTCCACCATTGGCTTGCTTTATGTTGGGGATCTCGACCTTGAGGTCACAGACAGCGAGCTTGCCGAATTCTTTATTCCCGTGGGAACGGTGACCTCAGTTCGAGTTTGCCGTGATAGCATGAGCCAATGCTCCCTTGGCTATGGATATGTCAATTTTCTTGAACCTATAGATGATACTCGGGCCATTGACCTTTTGAATTATAAGGAACTGAATGGGAAACTTGTTCGGCTCATGTGGTCCCACTGAGATGATATAGCACGCAGGAGTGGAGTCAGAAACATATTTATTAAGAATATGCATGAGCCTATTGGGAATGCAAGTCTTGCATATACCTGTTGCGGCCTTCAAAACATAATATTTAGCTCGAATATCTGAGAGTTACCTCAACGTATAGCAGTGTTGATTAGCCCTTATTCCCTGAAGGTTATTTGATGGCATCCTGTGTACATTTCAGAGATTGAGAGTTGATAAAATCCTTGATCTGGGTTAACCTTTGTTTGTAAAATTAAGGACAACTCCATGTCAAAATTGGCATCACCAAATGCTAACATCAACAGTTGTAGAGGCACGGTTTGATCGGAATTTCGTTGATAACTTTCAACAATTGGAAGAAGGTTTCATAGTCATACCATATTATATCATTAAAGTCTGCCTTTCAACAAAGGGTCTCACTCTCATATCATTGAAGTCTGGGTTTCACAGTCATATCAGGATCTCACTGTCATAAGGGTATTACTATCATTTGGATGTGCAACAACTTGGCTTTAGCAGTAATGCAGATTTGAGGTAGCAGATTTGTGTCTTCTTGCAAAAGGATGACAGGGGCAAAGAGAATCAACAGTATAACGACTTCTTGAAATGTAACCTTAGCAAAAGAAGCTTCAGATAGAGTTGGAAAGCATCAAATAGAGGTCAACAAAAGAAGGCATACTCAAGCAGTCTGTAAGTGATTGAAGATTCCAGTTATATTGGTATGTATACTTATCTGTAGCAGCGTTCATCTGTAGTATTTGCAATTGGTTTGGCATGAGAGGAAGATTTCAAGATGGAAAGGATATGCTATATTGAGAGGAGCGTTAATGGTTTTCCTTCGCGAGAAGGGTAGAGGGAAGCTCTGTATTGCATCATATCTACAGCTTCCTCTTGTGAACCGTATGAGGGCACTTAGAATGTAAATATCGCAGAAGTCTTGTAAATAATTGAAGATTTGAGCTAAACAACTAGGGCTCAAAGGGAATTTGACAGAGTGAAAAACTTAAGTGTTGTCATCTCCATTGAAGCAGAAGTGCAGTGGCTTGAAACCGCCATTTGTGGCTCTCCAAACCGCCACTCCATGGTTGATTGAAGGGAAAATGTGATTTGCTTTTGCAGTGTAAAGTTGATATATCATGTAGAGCGTGTATAATATCATGGTGCGTTGAGTTTATATGTGAAGTGTCATATGAGCATTTGTAATTGATTTGCTTTAGTGAATGTACAGACTCAAATTAGTATTGGTTGTATATGACATGGAATATTAATTGAATTGATCCATATTTCAAGACTGTGCCACTCTATATACTATTAATTATATATATATATATAGCTCTTATCGTATATTTATATATATATTAATCAACTGCGTTGGTTGATGCGTTGAATTTTGTGGCATATTCATGTTCCTTTGTCATCACCATTCAGTGTTGCAGCAATAGTCCAACAAGTTTTGTGTAATTTCTAGCTTAAAAAAAAGGATTGGAGAAAATGACTAGAATTACTAAAGTATTAGAGTTCATGAAAACTCTTATACAATCTACTATTGATAACACATTCCAAATCAGCAAAGGCTCTCTCTCAGAAATTCAGACATGTCTACAATATGCACAAGAACAGATTGAATTCTTGCAGCTTGAATCTCAACTACAGCACGAAGAATTACAACAATGGAGTCATCATTCTGAACCTGTTTCTGTTCAAAATATTGAAATAGACTCCCATAAACAGTGATGCCATGCATTTTTTTCACATTTTATATTACAGCTCTCTTCTTGGACTCATACATAACCCTTCGGATTAAGGGGGGGGAATGTTGGACACCTAATCCTCAATGGGTTAGCGTGGAAGCTGAATAGACAAAGTAGTCCAAGAGACATTGGGATGTGAAACCCAACGGCCACATAATGTACTATAAATGTATATCATCCAAAGACTCTGAAATTGGTAAATTCTTCATTGCTGAAGTAAGTTAACATCCCTCCATGACTAATGAATGAGTTACCTTAGTGTTTATGGTGATTTAATGAGAAAAAATCAAAACCCTACCTCTTTACATTTCTTGCCAAAAGTAGTTGCATAGGGTTTGGAAATTGTATGTTTTACTGATAATTCCACTACTAGCCATTACCCACTCCCTCACTCCTTCATTCCCTCAATCATTTTCTCCCTCTCTTTACATTCTCATCTACCCATTCCACATTTCCCGTATCCCTAATCAACTAACCCTAAATCCCTAATCCCACTATCCCAAACCCTAGTCAAATATCCCCAAAACCCTAATTGCCATCCCAAACCCTAAATATCATCCCCTAAACCCTATCATTACCTAAAACCCTAAATCTAGCATCAAACCCTCCCCTCACCAGTCCCACTCATCCACGGAGCTCAAAAACATGAAGGCAAAATTGACAAGCTGCCAAGAGGAGGAAAATCAAATTGACCACACTTGAGCAAGAAATTCAAGCTGATCATGAATCTTGGCTTGAGAGAACAAACTTGCACTTTGGAAAGGATGCTAGAGAAGGCCAACAATGAGAAAACTATGTTGAAGCACATGGCCCATCATTACTTGGCGAGAAACACAATGTGCAAGGCAAGAATCAGAAACTTGAAGGCCAAGTTGAAGAAGGCATCGAGGAAGCGAAGGGAGAAAGATAGACTTCAGATCTTAGCTGAGGCTTACTTGGCTCAAAAAAGCACTTAATGGAGGACACTCAGCTCAAATTTCAAAATATTTGGGACACTTTTTTCAATTTTGGAATTTTTGGGCCAAAACACAGGTTTTTTTGCCCAATGCGCCACGCCACCTGGCACTCGCCTTTGATGGGGACCTCATTTTGAGGAAAACTCAGAATTTTTGTAATTTTCATGGAAACATATTTATGCTCACCAATTTCCAAGAAATTTTGATAGGTTTTGAGCCCCCAAAAAGGTCAAAAACACCCAAAAAATGACCTTTTTGCCCCTTTTTGGACACACAGGAAGCAGTGTTGGGAGAACTAAATTGTGGAGGCGTAAATGGAGGCCAAAATTCCACTTGTTATAGAAAGTAGAAAGATAGAACTTTCCAACAAGAACACTTGGAGCAAATTTGGAGACCGGGTGGGCCTCCAAAAGCAGCTGCAAAAAGGCGCTATGCATAGGGAAATCAGCGCGGTGCATTGGGGAAATTTTGCTCAGTTTGACCAAAAATGCTCTGTTTTTCACCTAGTTTCTTGACAGTTTGACTTTTCATCTTCTACATTTCAAAATCATGATGTAATTTAATGTAATTTGATGGATCTTTGATGTAATTATTCTAAATTTTCACTCATAGAGGTAGATTCATCCATGAAAAAGTAGTTTGCAACTGAATGAATCAGTTCCCTAATTTTTAGAGGCACGCTGTTCCATTGCCTTATTTTTAGTTCTTAGTTTAGAATTTGGTTGAATAGCTCCTAAACTTATGAGCTCGACCCTAGAAGCTAGGATGAGTTGTTGTTTGCCTATATCTTGTGATTTTTCAGTCATTAGCAAAGGTTGGACTTTTGAGAAAGCTTGGAGCTTCATTGTATACATTTTTCAGTAGTTTTGGCTAAGGAATAAACAAGGGTTTGCAACACTCTATGGGATTCATGTGGAATCTTGCTTTGATATTATGTTTCCTTCTGTAAATGATATTTTACATGTGTTTTATGTATGCCATTCTCTCTTGTTTCATCTTAACTAAAACAAACAAGGATAAAGGTGGAATCCATTGAAATTGCAGTGCTCTACCTATGGTTTGCTTAGTTATTTATGTTTTCAGCTGTTTGAAGAGGATCCCCAAGGTTTTCTTACCCTCTTCAACTCTTCATCTGTCTAAAGCTTTCCATTTCATTCAAATATGAAGTATCAAATCATTTTCCTATCTTTCCCTATTGAGATCTCTGCAAAACTAAGCCTCATTCCCGAGACCCAAAAACTAATTCCCTTTGAGCCAACAAAACTTCATTGAATTAATTCAAACCCTTTTGCACACATACCTAACATAAAATCAGTCTTCATTCAAGTCATCTCAAGCCTCATTAATCATTTTCGCTGAGATTGACACGAGAGAGCCCTCTCCCAACCTGGTAGGGCTAGCTACTAGGTTAAGCTTGGTTTGATGTTACCCTAGATCCTACCTTTCTCAGCGTGAGGTAGATTTAGGATCTAACACTACAAACCCTAATCCTATGCTAAAAACCATCCCTTAAGCTACAGCCATGTATGAAATGCTCAAACCTAAGTACAAATGTACCTAAAACACTAGCTTACCAAACCTAGTCCTAAATCCATGCAAAATACATTACCTAAACTCTAACTCTCAGCCTTTGTTTATAATCAAACCATTATAAAAAAAATATAACATAGCTAAACCACTAGCAGCTAACCATGGAAGAACCGCCGAGAAAAAGTCATGTGAGTAGGTTAGGTGGAGGTTAGCCCTAACCACCAGTCCTTAACCGAGCAGAGTAAAACTCAATGTGTGAACACTTGCAGGCATAACCGTGCAGTCAAGGTTTATTACATGGTTTCGGTGGACAGTTACAGTTAGGTGGTGGTAGCGCTATGTGAGCGGTGGGATAACCACCACCTCCAACCGCTACGATAAATGGTTAGCGAAACCGTCAGGACCTAAAACCGCTGCAATAACTGCTTGGTAAACACTTGTTTACATGCATAGTCAATGCCTTTCACTCGGTTAGCTAACCGCTAATAGTCTTCGGGCTATTCTAAGGTGCAAAGTGGGTTTTATATTGTTAGTTTGTTATAAATTAATTTGAAGACCATGGCCTAATGAACCAAGGTGGAAAATAATGACAAAACCAAACACATTCAAACCCTAAAGTCAGCTCATTCACCTCAAATGTAGTCAGGGAGGTTTGAATGTACTTATAGGCCTATAAGAGGTAGTTTTTCTCATTGAAGAATAACGTGGTTTTAAGCTTTTGTATGCAGGTTCCGGAGGGATAAAAGCGATTTTGTTTTTAGTGTTTTAGGAGAAACCGAATTTGGATTTGGAAACTGTAAGTGGTTTTGGAAAAATGGTTTAGAGAGCTATCTGATGACAGAGGTAAGAATTTCCTGTGTGCTAGTTCAGTCGATCCAAATCACTGTGTAATCAACTTCTTCTTCTCATTCCTAATAAAAATGGTTGCCCATATTGAAAGAAGACCCAGAGACATAGTCCATCATGGACAAACTCTGTAATCAATCTTGTTGTCTGGTATATCTATGTATTCACTTTTTTCACTTCTGTTTTGCATATTACTTATGGTTTATCAGCTATC
This sequence comes from Pinus taeda, assembly GCA_000404065.3. Lineage (NCBI taxonomy): Eukaryota > Viridiplantae > Streptophyta > Pinopsida > Pinales > Pinaceae > Pinus > Pinus taeda. The sequence continues at coordinate 3,470 of APFE031166944.1, read as the reverse complement.
ATAAAGTGTTATGTTCAAGTAGTTTTCCTTAATTTCCGTGCTTTTAGTTAACATTAAAACTCATTAATGGTTAATGAATTCTACATCAGGTTTTAGTATATGGTCATTTCAGATCATATATTTTGGTATTAGAGCAAGTTGCATTTGTAGAATGTGCCATTGAATGTTAACCATGTCTAAGTCGCAACGAGGAGAAGGAATCCTTGAGCAGATCAATCCAGAGATTGGAAAGCGACAAGTCATTTAGAAATTGACCATGTTAGGACCAGATGTAGGCGAAAACACTGAGACTAAGATGAGTGAAGAGAAGTTTCAGTAGGCATTCTTAACCATGCAACAGATGTTGGGAGAATTGTACAAAGACAAGAAGGCAATAGATGCTTCTTCTTCAAAGGCATCGAAGAATGACAAAGGTAAAGGGAAGACTGATAAACCTCCTTAACCTCCATCATCTCCATCATCCTCTTCTTATTTTTCTTCTTCCTCCAGTGTAGAATTTGAAATATAAAAGAAACCTAAGAAAACATATCTTTTGAAACTTGATGTTAAATTTGAGTTACCTGTTTATGATGGCGAAATGAATCTTGACAAGTTAGATAACTCGATAAAGTAGTTAGAAGTTTATTGTCGAATTCAGAACATTTCTAAAGATAAAACTAAAATTCAGTTAATTACAGTTAGAATGGGGGGAACATTTTTAATCTGGTGGGAAAGTAAAACTCAGTTAGATGTCAAGCGTAAAGGAAAAGTCATCTCTTCATGGTATAAGTTTTTGAAAGCTCTTAGGAAACAATTCTATCCTTCAGGATACATGCAACAAGATGCTATTGATTGGCAGCATCTAAGGCCATACATATTGAATCAGGTGGCAGACCATTCAAGTTGTCATCTTAGTCATCCAAAGAGTTGGAAACTAGAGATTCCAGTTATAGTAAGTGGAAGAGCATTTCGAAGAGAAAGAAATCAACGATCGTTTAGAAGGAAATACCTAATTGTTCTCATTGCCAAAGAATCGGTCATGATGAATCGAAGTGCTGGAAACTTCATCCAAAACTTAAGTCCAAAAAGTTCCTTTAGGCGAAGGATGAAAAGAAGGCCATTGTAGCAATCCAGCAGGATCTAGGTACAGATTCAGGTGATGAAAGGAGGATAACCTCCATGGTTACGACTGGTAAAACTTCTAATACTGGTTCAAGTTTGAAAACTAGTGTATCTTCTTCAAACATAAATCCTCCACATGATGATAAAAGAGTTGAACTATTCTAGATAAGGATAACATGTAAGCATACAAATATTGACATGATGTTTGATAGTGGATCACAAGCAAATTTAATATCTAAACATCTAGTTAATCAATTTGGATTGGAGACACGGAATCATCCAAGACCATACCCATTAGGTTGGATTAATAAATCAACTCAGATACATGTCACAAAGTAGTTTCGGTTAAAATTTGCAATCACATATAAGTACATTGATGAAGTGGAGTTAGATGTGGTCCCAGTAGACATATGTGGAGTTGTCTTAGGAAGTCCTTATCTTTATGATAGAGATGCAGTGTTTTACAGAAGAGAACATAAATATCACCTAAAGAAAGAAGGGGTTGAATTTATTGTTAGGGCACATAAAGGCAAATCAAACTTGGATTTAATTGTTACAAATCAAGTTGAGTAGTTAATAAGTTCAAGTAAATATGTACTCATGTCTATTAAGGAACAACATAAGGATGAGTGTTCGAGATGCGAGATTCAGTTTATAGATCAATTGGTCAAGGTGGTTAATTCTATTATAAGAAATCTTATTCATGAACAGGATAAGCAACATGAGATACATTTAATGTCATATGAACATCTTCTTAAAGACCGAATAAATCTCAATTCATTCATTCAACTAAATTCTAGAAATTATCATCATCACCAGTGTATTGCAGGGAATGGTACATGTGAGTCTAATCAGAGACTTGTTTCAGATAGTATGTTTATTTTTAGTTTCAAGGGTGTAGGTCAGTATTAGGGAAAGACAACGTTACATTCCTTTGGTATTGCATCATCATTTCATGCTTTAAAAAGTAATGGAGCCTCTCTTCAAGTGGAGAGGAAGTCTATAAGTTTTCATGACAAAGCATTTTCTAAAGTAGATCTAAAGTTTCCTTATAATGATTTGAAAACTAATGCATTAAGTGAAACTGTTAGTCAATGGAGATAGCAGGTAATAGACAAAGAATTAGTGATTCGAGTAAATCAACAATTACTTAGATACTTTCAAAATCAAACTAATTTGCAGCTATCATTTCATCACAGCTAGATGAGTTATGTTTAGAAAATTCACCTAGTAATTAGTCAACATGAAAGTAAATCAAGTCAAGTAATTGATGTGAAGTCAAAATCAAAGGAGTCTTTGAATATTTCAGTTATTCAGAAAGTAGATTGTTAATACCCATCAGATGTATTGAACAAAGCCCTACAAATACTATTTTCAAAAGATGTGTTCGAATCACTAACTCATGATTCTTCATGGAAAGCATTCAATTTCCATGTTGATAACAAGTTGTTTTCCCATCGTCGCAAGTTGTTCATACTACGGATGGAAAAAATAGATAACCGAATCAAAAGGTATCATGGTTAGCATCATCAGGGTCATCACTTGTAGGCGATTGATCGAATACATTGGTACATCATCAAGTCAAGGTGGAAAGAGAGTGAGTTCTATCCTCATCGACTATTTGTTTAGTCAAACTTTTGTGGTCTAAAAGATTTCAAGTGGAGAGGAATGATCCAAGAGGATTCGTCGATTCAATTGCACAAGTGTTTAAAGTGTCGCCATCAGTATTCATGGGTGTCGTTCAATATCGACAGTGTTGGTTATGATGAGGTTGTTTAGGTAATGTTCATAGGATTTCATGGTATTTAGAGGAGATGGTTTAACACCTCGTTGTCAACTTGATTTCATCAATAGTTCCCTAGGGTTTGGTCGACGACACGTGTTTTGTTGTTCGACTTTGCAGGTTTGATGTGTCGACATCAATGTCATTAGTGGCATAGATTCATCATCTCAGTTGTCGTTGCAAATATAGCTGAAGTCAACAATGTGCGTGGGTTATCGTCATGGTAGAGGATCAATATCATCGTTTGTCGATGATCAGCATGGGTTTATTGCCATCATGTGACAAATTTCGTGAATGTTGCATTGTGACAAAATTGTACATATGGGTTTTTAAAATAAATCCTAATCTATGTATTAATCTTATGCAACCCTAAGCCTAAGTTATACAAACCATAATCCTATGCTAAACACCATCCCCTAAGCTACAACCATGTATCAAATGCTCAAACCTAAGTACAAATGTACCTAAAACACCAGCCTACCAAACCTAGTCCTAAAGCCATGCAAAATCCATTACCTAAACCCTAACTCTTGATCTTTGTTTATAATCAAACCATTATAAAACAAATATAACATAGCTAAATCGT